>WNWK01047399.1:0-13948 GCA_009830355.1 Cherax destructor | reverse complement strand
CATATCGGACATAGACATGGATATAAGCCACAGTGCCGTGTTTTCCTTGCAGATGACACCCGAATCTGTATGACAGTGTCTACCGTTGAAGACACTGCAAAACTCCATGCAGACATAAACCAAATCTTTAAATGGGCTGCAGAAAACAATTTGGAGTTCAATGATGAGAAATTTCAATTACTCAGATATGGAAAACGTGAAGAAATTATAATCTCATCGGAGTACAAAACAAATTCCAACCACACAATAGAGCGAAAAACTAATGTCAAAGACCTGGGAGTGATCATGTCAGAGGATCTCACCTTTAAGGACCTTAACACCATAGCAATCGCATCTGCTAGAAAAATGACAGGATGGATAATGAGAACCTTCAAAACCAGGGATACCAAGCCCATGATGACACTTTTCAGGTCGCTTGTTCTATCTAGGCTGGAATATTGCTGACACTAACTGCACCTTTCAAGGCAGGTGAAATTGCTGACCTAGAAAATGTGCGGAGAACCTTCACGGCACGCATAATGGATAAACCACCTCAATTACTGGGAACGGTTGAAGTTCCTAAACCTGTACTCCTAGAACGCAGGCGGGAGAGGTACATTATTATATACACGTGGAAAATTCTCGAGGATTAGTACCAAACTTCACACGAGAGTCACTCCCTACAAAGCAAAAGACTCGGCAGGCGATGTAACATCCCCCCAATGAAAAGCAGGGGTGGCACTAGCACATTGAGAGACAACACAATAAGTGTCAGGGGCCCAAGACTGTTCAACTGCCTCCCAGCATACATCAGGGGGATTACCAACAAACCCCTGGCTGTCTTCAAGCAGGCACTGACAGCACTAGTGGTACCTGACCAGCCGTGGTTCGTACATTGGACTCGTGCGGGCAGCAGTAACAGCCTGGTTGATCAAGCTCTGATCCAATATGAGGTCTGGTCACAGACCGGGCCGCAGGGGCGTTGACCCCTGGAACTCTCTCCAGGTATTCTCCAGGCACCTAAAGTCAGTACCCGACCAGCCGGGCTGTGGGTCGTACGTCAGATTGCGTGCGACCAACAGTAACAGCCTGGTTGATCAGGCCCTGATCCACCATGAGGTCTGGTCACAGACCGGGCTTGGGGGCGTTGACCCCCGGAACTCTCTCCAGGTATACTCCAGGTATAGTTATGACATATGTATTTATGATAAGGTGTTTTTTAACTGTAGTTTTAAAAATGCTGAACCAGTGGTTCTGGAGATTTCTGGCAGCGAGTTCCAGATGTTGGGCCCTTTTATGTACAATGAGTTTTTGAAAAGATTTAGCTTGACACGGGGAATGTCATAGAGGTTTCTGTGTCTGCGAATCCTATTGCAACTGTCAAGAAAGAGTTTCATGTCGGGATTTATATTAGAATTGATTGTTCTGTATATGTAGGTTGCACAATAGTACGAGTGATGTTTTGTATAGTGAGTAGGTGTAGGTCTTTGAATAGTTGGGGGGAGTGTTGTCTAGCAGTGGATTGTGTGATCATTCACACTGCAGCTTTTTGTTGTATTATTAGTGATTTTAGGTGGGTTTTCGTTGTGAAACCCCAGGTGCAAATAGCATAGGTGAGGTAGGGGTAGATCAATGAATAGTATAGTGTAAGTAGTGCTGTTTGTGGTACATAGTAACGTATCTTTGAGAGGATGACAACTGTTTTAGAAACTTTTTTTGTTATGTCTTGGATATGGGTGTTGAATTTCAGATTGCTGTCAAGTTGCAGACCCAGGAATTTTCCATCGTTATATTTAGCAATAAGGTGTTGTTAAGCATAATGTTTAGTTGGACCTCACTTGCTCTACTCCCAAACATAATGTAAAAGGTTTTGTCTATATTAAGTGTAAGTTTATTGAAGGTCAACCAGGTTGCTATTTTTTATATTTCTTTGTTAACAATAGTGTTGAGTGAGGCTAGATTTTGGTTGGAGATGACAAAAGTTGTGTCGTCAGCAAAGAGAATAGGTGTAAGTTATTGAGGTACACTTGGAAGATCGTTGATGTATAAAAGGAAAAGGAGGTGGCCAAGAATGCTACCCTGTGGTACACCGGTGTCCAGGGGTCTTGTTGAGGAGGTTGTATCCTTGAGAGAGATGTATTGCTTTATATTAGTAAGGTAAGACTTGATAAATGCAAGTGCATGGCCTCTTATACCATAATGATCAAGCTTGAGGAGTAGGATGCTGTGATCTACTGTATCAAAAGCTTTCTTAAGGTCGATAAAGAGTTCTAACGGGTATTCATTTTTCCATCATTATTATAATAATATGGGGAGCGCTAAACCTGTAGGATTATACAGCACCTGTGAGGAATGGGGGTGTGATGGAAGGTATTCAGGCTTAATTCAGGGAACTGGAGCACAGATACAATCCCCTAGATCAAGAGCCCCTCACCAGCATCAAGGAACCTCCCTTGAGGGGGACTGCATTACTAACTTTGCCAACATGTATTTGGTAGATAAATGTGACATGCAAATTGGGTCTGTGGAATGTGTCAGAAGGAATTGTAAGTGGTACATAAAATTATTTTTCCATCTGTTGATATTGCAGTGCTAAATGCACATATATGTTCCTGGTGAAAACAAGACCAAACCCAAATTTGTTTTTTACATTTTATTAGTTTCCAATAAATATACATTTATAAGTCATAAACATGCAAAATACATGTTACAAATTGTACAACAGCAATTTTCTTTGATTAAGCAGTGAATATATCAGAAAACTATACCCTAAAACCCTAAAACCCCTTACCTCTACCACCAGTGAACTCTTGTCCCCTTTCCCCTTATAAATAAATACATAGTCCACAAAACATAAACCCAAATAATGAAATACAGTCCACCATAACATTGCCTCTAGTCCTAAGGATATACAGTGAAGACTCATTGAAGACTGCAAATAAAATTTACAGTGAGCACAAATAAATATACATTTTACAGTTCATAAACGTGCAATAATTACATGGTACAAATTGTACAATAGCAATTTCCTTTGATAAGCAATGTATATATCAGAAAACTATACCCCTAACCATTTATCTACAATCAGTGAACTCCTGTCCCCTTCCCCCCTTATGCTTGATACAGAGTCCACAAATAACCAACAAAATAATGCAATACCAAGTCCACAATAACATTAGCTCTAGTCCTAAGGATATGCAGTGAATACTGCAAATAAAATGTACAGTGTGCATAAAATAACAAATAACAAACCCAAATAATGAATACAGAGTACCACAATAAACTTGGCTCTTGTCCTAAGAATATGCAGTGAATACTGCAATAAAAATACAGTTTACCTGGAGTCTACCTGGAGGGAATTCCAAAGGTCAACGCCCCCGCGGCCAGGTCCGTGACCAGGCTTCATGTTGGATCAGAGCCTAATCAACCAGGCTATTACTGCTGGCCGCACGCAGTCCAACGTACGAACCACAGCCTGGCTGGTCAGGTACCGACTTTAGGTGCCTGTCCAGTGCCTGCTTGAAGACAGCCAGGGGTTTGTTGGTAATCCCCCTGATGTATGCTGGGAGGCAGTTGAACAATCTTGGGCCCCTGACACTTATTGTGTTGTCTCTCAACATGCTAGTGGCACCCCTGCTCTTCATTGGGGGGATGTTACATCGCCTGCCGAGTCTTTTGCTTTCGTAGGGAGTGATTTTCGTGTGCAAGTTTGGTACTAATCCCTCGAGAATTTTCCATGTGTATATAATAATGTATCTCTCCCACCTGCGTTCTAGAGAGTACAGGTTTAGAAACTTCAAGCGTTCCCAGTAGTTGAGGTGGTTTATCGCAGTTATGCGTGCCGTGAAGGTTCTCTGCACATTTTCAAGGTCAGCAATTTCACCCGCCTTGAAAGGTGCAGTTAGTGTGCAGCAATATTCCAGCCTACATAGAACAAGCGATCTGTAAAGTGTCAACATGGGCTTGGCATCCTTGGTTTTGAAGGTTCTCATTATCCATCCTGTCATTTTTCTAGCAGATGCAATTGCTACGGTGTTATGGTCATTGAAGGTGAGATCCTCTGACATGATCACTCCCAGGTCTTTGACATTAGTTTTTCGCTCTATTGTGTGGTTGGAATTAATTTTGTACTCCGATGAGATTTTAATTTCTTCACCTTTTCCGTATCTGAGTAATTGAAATTTCTCATCATTGAACTTCATGTTGTTTTCTGCAGCCCATTTAAAGATTTGGTTTATGTCTGCTTGGAGTCTTGCAGTGTCTTCAATGGTGGACACTGTCATACAGATTCGGGTGTCATCTGCAAAGGAAGACACAGCACTGTGGCTTATATCCCTGTCTATGTCCGATATGAGGATGAGGAACAGGATGGGAGCAAGTACTGTGCCTTGTGGAACAGCGCTTTTCACAGTAGCTGCCTTAGACTTTACTCTGTTGACTACTACTCTTTGTGTTCTACTTGTTAGGAAATTGAACCTGAAAAATTATGGAATATAATATTTTCTTACCAAAAAATAGTGCATAATTCTGGCTACATGTTGATGTAATCAGCTTCTCTGTATCTTATTTCTAAGTATGTTTTTCCACTGATGTAATTTTCTTTTGTTTTTCCTGTAATCAAGGCCTGTTGATAATTAGGGATTTTTTTTGTGTTTGTTTTTACTCTAAAAATAACGATTTTGATGATTGTTTCATTCAAAATAGTCAACATGGTAACTCCTGTGAGGACTAGAGTGAGCAGAGTGAGAGATGGTGCCTCAGTAGCCAGAGAGCTGTCAACAAATGTTGAGTGTGCAACATGGTCAAATTTGGTGCGCTATTTCCATAGAGTTTTACATATAATAAAATTGTGAATAAAACAGAAATAAGTTATTGACATTATTTACACTTATTTGAGAAGAGTATTTATAGGAGTGTCATGATTTTTTCGGATGTTATTGATGAATGATGGTTCTATTACAATTCCAGTATTGATTTTAGATATGTCCTACTGTTTTGTTTTTATTGATTTTTTTCCTCCAAAAAATTCCTTAAAAAATAAACACAAATTTCAAGAATTTTTTTTAATACAATCTATTGAGATTTCTATCAAAAGCCTCTGGAATAAAGATTATCTAACTCTTTATCTTTCATCTGATGTCGACTAGAACATTGTATGTCTTACCTGAAGGGAGGGTTTTATACCCAACAACCTCTTTATAAAATTTTGCAATATCTTGCAAGTTTGCAACATAAAGTCAATTCACAAAAATTGGTGAAGATGGAAAATGCTGGTTAAATCACAGTATCAATGTTCATTGAAATTGAACCAAAAACAAAAAAACATGAATAAATGCTTCCACCCACCCCTTACTCTGTTGACTACTACTTTTTGTGTTCTACTTGTTAGGAAATTATAGATCCATCTACCAACTTTTCCTGTTATTCCTTTATCACGCATTTTGTGTGCTATCACACCATGGTCACACTTGTCAAAGGCTTTTGCAAAGTCTGTGTATATAACATCTGCATTCTGTTTGTCCTCTAGAGCATCCAGGACCTTGTCATAGTGGTCCAGTAGTTGGGACAGACAGGAGCGGCCTGCTCTAAACCCATGCTGCCCTGGGTTGTGCAATTGATAGGTATCAAGATGAGTGGCGATCTTGCTTCTTAGAACCCTTTCAAAGATTTTTATGATATGGGACGTTAGCGCTATTGATCTGTAGTTCTTTGCTATTGCTTTACTGCCCCGTTTGTGGAGTGGGGCTATGTCTGTTGTTTTTAGTAACTGCGGGACAACCACAGTGTCCATGCTCCCTCTCCATAGGATGTTAAAAGCACGTGATAGGGGCTTCTTGCAGTTCTTGATGAACACAGAGTTCCATGAGTCTGGGCCTGGAGCGGAGTTCATGGGCATGTCATTTATTGCCTTTTCGAAGTCATTTGGCGTCGTGGTGATGTCAGATAGGCATGCGTCTGTCAAGTTCTGTGGCACTCTCATAAAAAATTCATTTAGGTCTTCGATTTTCAGTCTGGTTAGCGGCTCGCTAAAAACTGAGTCATACTGGGACTTAACTAACTTACTCATTTCCTTGCTGTCATCTGTGTAGGACCCATCCGGTTTAAGTATGGGCCCAATACTGGATGTTGTTCTCGACTTTGATTTTGCATAAGAAAATAAATACTTTGGGTTTCTTTCAATTTCATTTATAGCTTTTTGTTCTTCCCGCGTTTCTTGATTTCTGTAAGATTCCTTTAGTTTTAATTCGATGTTTGCTATTTCTCTGACTAGTGTTTCCCTATGTATTTCAGATGTATTGGCCTCCTGTAGCCGCTCCGTTATTCTTTGACTTCGCCTGTATAGGGAGCGCCTCTCTCTTTCTAGTTTGCATCTTCTCCTTTTCCTTAAGGGAATTTGTCTTGAGCAAACCTCTAGTGCCACAGAGTTAATTTGGTCTAGACATAGGTTAGGATCCGTGATGCTTAGGCAATCTTCCCAGTATATATCATTTAGGACTTGGTTTACTTGGTTCCACCTTATGTTTTTGTTATTGAAGTTTGAATTTGGAGAAGGCTCCCTCACTGCTGATCACATTTTGTTGATCTGGGGCTCCCCCCATGCATGTCTGGACCTGTATTATGTTGTGATCTGAGTATATCGTTTTTGATATGATGACATTTCGTATCAGATCATCATTGTTGGTGAAGATGAGGTCCAGCGTATTCTCTAATCTTGTGGGCTCTACTATATGCTGGTTTAAGGTGAACTTGGTGCAGAGATTTAAAAGTTCATGCATGTGTGAATTTTCATCTGAGCTGCCTCCTGGTGTTATCTCTGTTACCACATTGTTTGCAATGTTCCTCCATTTTAGGTGCCTGAGGTTGAAATCCCCCAGTAGCAAGATGTTGGGGGCAGGAGCTGGAAGATTTTCCAGACAGTGGTCAATTTTCAGAAGCTGTTCCTGGAATTGTTGGAACGTTGCATCCGGGGGCTTGTAGACAACCACGACGACCAGGTTTTGATTCTCGACCTTTATTGCTAATACTTCAACTACATCATTTGAGGCATTTAGTAGTTCTGAACATATAAGTGACTCTGTGATATACAGGCCAACCCCCCCTTTTTGCCTGTTCACTCTGTCACAGTGTGCACAAATAACAAATAACAAAACCCAAATAATGATACAGAGTCCACAATAACAGTGACTCTAGTCCTAATAATATGCAGTGAAGACTGCAAATAAAATTTACCATGAGCACAAAATAATATCCTACCACACAAGGTTTCCAGACTCCTTAACTCCACGGAGACTACTACTTTTGTTTCATTACCATCTCTGTACAAAGTATAGTCCAAGACATCCATACCACTGTCACTACCACTCACACCATACCAAACCACACCATGCCCGCCAGCACCAGAGGATCCAGCCAAACCCCTGCAAAACCCCTTACTCCCCCCTCACCCCCTACAAATACCCCAACCTCACATTCACTCCACCACACACACATCCACTTCCAACACACTATTAATCTAGACAGTCACCCGGTCCCCCAACTGTGATGTCATCCGTCCCCTAAGGGATTAACCCCCCCTCTATCTACCTATCTACCTATGCCACTTCACCACACCACACCTACCCAATGCTCCACCAGTGCCTCTGTCAAGCCCTTTCAAGACCTTATCTGTCTCCCAATAAACCCTGCACACTCAAGTTCCTGTACCCCTCTGAAAAGATCGAATCCAACTCCCTCCCATATATTAAACGATTCCTGCACATAGTGTGATATATACGGGCCGCCACAGCCCCCATCCTTTCCCCAACACTCACGTCCCTTAATTTCCATGACATGCACACGAAGACCACCATACAGTACAGTAATCCCTTTTTATCCCTATGTCTAACCCCACCCATATCCAAGTAAATAGCCCATAACAAAGGGATACCCCCACCCAAACCCCTTAACACCCTTCCTGTGGGGAATTAAGAGATTACCTGTCTGGGCTTCACCGCCACTTACAACAAAATAATCTCCCGGGGAGTGGACCGACTAGTATAATTTTACCGTGGTTACCCCCGTTGAGGCGTGTGAGAAAACTTGTCCCACTCCTGGTCACATTTAAGGGGACCCTCCGATATTCTCACTCTAAATCCACATCTATCCTTGACCAGTTTATTAAGAATGAGTAACACCAATGGTTATGGTATTGTTAAATTTTGTGGACTGTATGGGTTAATGTCTGACTGATTGGGGAGAAGGAGGAAAGAGTACAACTTAATATCACTCACCCTTTATCCGTGCCATTGCTGTTCACTTGAAGATCCCGTCATTATCATTCCCACCGTAAACCCACATTATCCCAACATACCTACTGGCCAGACGGTTGCTAAGACAATAAGAGTACTTACAGTGGGGAAGAAACAACATTTTTGTCGCTATTCTTTGACGGATCTCGTGGTCCTGCTCGGTAGATTATTCTTCCGGCAAGACGATGATGTTGGTGGTTGTCCCGATGAGTCAAGAGACGATTGATCCCTTGAACTCTCTTACGCCCACGAGACCGGGCGTTATTTAACGTGGTTGGTCGGGGTAGTGATTCATATCCTCTCACTATACCCCTTTATTAGAGTTTATATGCAACACTTTACACACTATTCACACGTCGGTTTAATGTCCCATTAATTTACTCTCGTTAGAAGTTAATCCATTAATAATTGTGTACGATGAACACTGATCGAATCGACGCACATTTCTGCCATCAACACCGCCATGACGGCGTCGCTCACTGTTTAACACATTATCACTCTATTATTATAGTTTCTTGGACTTAATGTCCCACATTATGCCCAGCGAATATTTACAACATTCACTATTGTGAAGAGAGAATATTAACCGCGATTTGGTCGTTGTAAAAGCGGATTTCCATCTCCTTTATATCCAGAGCTCACCCATCGTTCACCTTCATTCGCTTATCCCAAGAGAGCGACTGCCTGGGCGACTTCATTTGACCCAGCACGGCGTACCCACGCCACCGTCGTGATGGTTCTGTTTTGATCTCAACTGTCACACCATACCTTCGCAACGTACACTCCACCCAAGCCCTCTTGATTTCATCCCTCAACCCGTTTACATTAAGTGTTAAACACTTGAAATCTATGTCAAGGGTTTGCCCCTAGGCCTCTGTGGAAGTTGTACCCCTGACTTCCCTTTACTCAGTTTACCCGTTTGCTTCCCTCCCTTAAAAGTACCCTGCTCTTGCACCAAACCTAGATCTTTTTTAGCAACTTCCACCAAAGGCTTTTTACAGATCCTCTGCGCCGGTGTCAGCACATCCTCACTGCCTGATGAATTGCCAGACCTTTTATGTGTCCTCTGTATTGCTTCCACACTACTTGCATTCTCGGTCTGATGTACCTCCACCTGCACATCCTCCATAATTAAGTGGTGGTCCTCTGGACTGGCACTCTCCACACTTTCCACCACATTCACTGCATCTATCAAACCATCATTAGTGTTTACACTTAGCACCAGCAAGGGGTCGTCCAATATTTCCTTTAATATTTGTTCCAATGGTACATCCTCTGCCAGACTCTCATGGTGATCACAGTCAACCACTGGCATAGCAGATTCCTGCGTTAGGGTCTGACAAACCACCTTAGATCCCTCCACAATCTCACTCCAGAGTTTCGTCTGCTTCTCCCGTTGCGTCTCCTCCTTCCGTTCCTCTCTCTGCGCCTGCACTTTCACTACTCGTTGCTCTGGAACCTGTCTGGGTCCCATCCTCCTCATGCAGTCAGCCGCCACATGATCGTAGGCGCCACACAGGCGACACGTCCTGCGCTGTCCCATGTAGGTCACGTACACTTGGGTCCTGAAGTCTGGTAGAACAACGTAGGATGGTATAGGGTGTGTGGAAACTTTTTTAGTCACTAAAAGTTCCACAGGGTAAGTGAGCCGTTAGGAGCCTTAAACATACCGTGGATCGGCCCTCGGAGTTTATAAACCCACACACCCAACAAAACATACGCACACTCCAGCTGATGACGGTGACTATTGTGTATATTTTAATTGATAGATTTATCCACCTAGGCAAGTTTGTACAGCTAGAGACTAATAGTAGGATTATTAAGGCAACGTTAGGTATTAATAGTGTAGCTCTAGCACCCTAATATAGGTAGTTATAGGCCTGAATAGACAAGCATTAGATTATGTTAGCTAACGAGAACTGGCAGCTCTACACTTGAATCTAGGCAGGAAAGAGCACCAGTTCCTTCTTACAAGAGCAGACTCCACACGGAGAAGACGTGCTGTGATACCACAGCATCTCCACGTGACCCAACATCTGTCCTGGGGCCACGGAGGAGATCCCGAAGTACCGTGGACATCTGCCTCCATCCAGACCCTGTTACAGTAAGACTAGGCTTTCTTTCTCTCAGTATCTGGCCAGTTTTCTGGGGGAAACGTTAGTAAGTTATCTGTGGGTCTTAGGCGGACGGACGACTTTGTGTTGGTATGTACCAGTGTCGTCTCTTAAGTTCAAGTCTGGAAGCTAGTGTTACTTACTGTATATATTGCTCAAGGGATACCCAAGGAACCAGGGAACTCTGAGGTGCAGACAGGACACTAATTACCCCATCTTTTGCAGACAAAGTTTCTCCACTGCACATGGTGTTAGGAGGGGTTATATATAAGGAAGACCAGGACACATAGCCACCCTTTTTAATTCAAGTAAGTAAAACCCCCTTCCAGTATTGTGTAGGCAGTGTGGGATTCCCCTACTGCAATTAGCTAGAAATTTGTACCATAGCCACTTGTAAGTCTGAGAAGTGTCTCAGATTGTCGGTGTCAACAGTGCTTGCCTAGAGTGCAGCTTACAAGGGGGCAGTCTCCAAACAAGTTTCTATAGGGTGCTTCAAGGTCATTTTCAATGAGAACGACCCCTCAAAGAGGCCCATCAAAGGTCCCTCGCTCCACTTTCCATGTGTTGCTGCGTGTATCGTACCATACGCACTGAAGAATGTACTGATGTCCGTTGGGTCCGCTTCGAATGGGACGTTCTTCAAACGTACCCAAGTGTACATACGTGAAACATCCTTCAATCGTACCTGATGTCCAGTGTGCACCATGTATACATGATCCTGGTGTCGATCTATGAGTCGGTCATAAACTTCTGCGGTCAGTAGCTTCACAAAGACCCTATTCATCCCATTCAGGGCAACGCCATACAAATCTCCTGTGTCAAGTCCATACACATCTCGTAATATCGTCGGTAACACAGTCCCGGCCGTTGCAGGGTGTAGGACGCCCGTCACAAGGTCAACACCGACAGTATTCAAACGTCTCCTCCCTGCTGTCGCCATGTTGTTTTGGAAAACCAAAGTGCTGTAAAGCGTCGCCAGGGGTCAGGTCAGAGCACCGCACACCCTCGCACCACCAGAGCTGCGCTGCGACTGTAAAACCCAAATTAGCTGATTTCCATCTAGCTATCATAAGGCAGATAATGGAAAAATACCAAGTGAAAGCTTGGCCAGCATGTTGCCATGATGGTAGTGAAAGTGATTCATTTCAGGTGAAGTTTGGTGCACACTTCCTTGACACTATTCCTGCTACACACAAGACAAAACAATCACAGAAACAATGTTATGTATGTCAGTACACAACCAGAAAGTCATGCAAGCAATCACATACATGATATATCTGTAAGTTGTGGCAAATTCCATTGTGCCTCAAGCCATGTTTTGAGGAATATCAGACCTTGAAACACTTCTAATATGACAATAAAAACTTGTATATAGTGTTGCATGAAGGAATCAATCATTAGATGTAAGATAAACCATGTTTTTGTGCAGATACGTATATAGTGAATATTTTTTATTATGGTGCAAAGTTCTTCCTGAGCTATTTACCTATTATTATTAGTGCTTGAAATCAGGGTAATTTTGTTAAAAAAAATTGCACTTTATCACTGATGTTACCAACAGTGTTTCAGTTTCAGCCAACTTCAGCAACTCATAAAATGTAAGTTTTTATCAAGTTTCAATCATTTTAGTGTTATTAGACTCAGAAAAATGATCTCTGTCAAACTGTAAGAATTTTTTGTTTTGTTTTTTTAGATTCTTCCCACAGAGACAGAAATCTATATTTCCGGGTCTCCCACAGTTAAAGTGTTAAATGTTGCAATGGTTCCTTGATCCAGAGGCTGCAATAATGATGGGTCTCCCACAGTTAAAGTGTTAAATGTTGCAATGGTTCCTTGATCCAGAGGCTGCAATAATGATGGGTCTCCCACAGTTAAAGTGTTAAATGTTGCAATGGTTCCTTGATCCAGGGGCTGCAATAATGATGGGTCTCTCACAGTTAAAGTGTTAAATGGTTCCTTGATCAAGGGGCTGCAATAATAATGGGCCTCCCACAGGTAAAGTGTTAAATGTTGCAATGGTTCCTTGATCCAGAGGCTGCAATAATGATGGGTCTCCCACAGTTAAAGTGTTAAATGTTGCAATGGTTCCTTGATCCAGGGGCTGCAATAATGATGGGTCTCCCAAAGTTAAAGTGCTAAATGTTGCAATGGTTCCTTGATCCAGAGGCTGCAATAATGATGGGTCTCCCACAGTTAAAGTTTTAAATGTTGCAATGGTTCCTTGATCCAGGGGCTGCAATAATGATGGGTCTCCCAAAGTTAAAGTGTTAAATGTTGCAATTGTTCCTTTATCCATGGGCTGCAATAATGATGGGTCTCCCACAGTTAGAGTGTTAAATGTTGCAATGGTTCCTTGATCCAGGAGCTGCAATAATGATGGGTCTCCCACAGTTAAAGTGCTAAATGTTGCAATGGTTCCTTGAACCAGAGGCTGCAAAAATGATGGGTCTCCCACAGTTAAAGTGTTAAAAGTTGCAATGGTTCCTTGATCCAGGGGCTGCAATAATGATAGGTCTCCCACAGTTAAAGTGTTAAATGGTAATAGCACACAAAATGCGTGATAAAGGAATAACAGGAAAAGTTGGTAGATGGATCTATAATTTCCTAACATGTAGAACACAAAGAGTAGTTGTCAACAGAGTAAAGTCTGAGGCAGCTACTGTGAAAAGCTCTGTTCCACAAGGCACAGTACTTGCTCCCATCCTATTCCTCATCCTCATATCAGACATTGACAGGGATATAAGCCACAGTGCTGTGTCTTCCATTTGCAGATGACACCCGAATCTGTATGACAGTGTCCACCGTTGAAGACACTTCAAGACTCCAAGCATACATAAACCAAATCTTTAAATGGGCTGCAGAAAACAATATGAAGTTCAATGATGAGAAATTTCAATTACTCAGATACGGAAAACGTGAAGAAATTAAAATCTCATCGGAGTACAAAACTAATTCCAACCACACAATAGAGCGAAAAACTAATGTCAAAGACCTGGGAGTGATCATGCCAGAGGATCTCACCTTCAAGGACCATAACAAAGTAGCAATTGCATCTGCTCGAAAAATGACAGGATGGATAATGAGAACCTTCAAAACCAGGGATGCCAACCCCATGTTGACACTTTACAGATCGCTTGTTCTATTTGGGCTGGAATATTGCTGCACACTAACTGCACCTTTCAAGGCGGGTGAAATTTCTGACCTTGAAAATGTGCAGAGAACCTTCACCGCACGCATAAGTGCGACAAACCATCTCAACTACTGGGAACGCTTGAAGTTCCTAAACCTGTACTCTCTGGAGCGCAGGCGGGAGAGATACATTATTGTATACACATGGAAAATTCTCGAGGGATTAGTACCAAACTTGCACACGGAAATCACTCCCTACGAAAACAAAAGACTCGGCAGGCGATGTAACATCCCCCCAATGAAGAGCAGGGGTGCCACTAGCACGTTGAGGGACAACACAATAAGTGTCAGGGGCCCAAGATTGTTCAACTGCCTCCCAGCATACATCAGGATTACCAACAAACCCCTGGCTGTCTTCAAGCAGGCACTGGACAGGCA
>WNWK01047398.1:0-13948 GCA_009830355.1 Cherax destructor | reverse complement strand
AAGGCCACCCGGGGCCGGAGAGGATCAAAACCCCCCCCAGGCGATCCAGATTCCACAGCAAACTACCCCCCCGCCAAGGACCTCAAGGGGAATGGGATGGACCACGATCCCTTCCCCCCTCCTAGGAACCAGAATGCCTGTGGAGAGAAGTTTACAGGGTAAAAAGGGGAAGGGAAAAAAGGGGTGATGATGAGGAGGAGGAGGAAGGGAAAGGAAAAAAGGGAGGATGGGGAAAATGGGATGAGGGGGATTGGGGGGTATGGGGTTCGGTCTGGGGAAAGGGAAGACCAAGACCCCCAAAACCCCCAGACCAAAAAATTTTTTCCTCAAAAAGGGAACCCCCTTAAAAAAGGATGGTTTAAGATGATTTAATGTTGTTGATCCCCATCCCACAAATTCCATAGGTGAGATAAGGGTGATGAGTGAATGATACAGAGAAAGGGGAAGCTGATTGAGGCACATAATAGTGTATCTTTGATAGTATGCCTACTGTCTTTAAATTTTTTTGGGAAATTTGTTGTATGTATTTGGAATTTAAGGCTACTGTCAAGGTGGATTCCTGGAATTTTTCCTCTGAGTCTTGTGATGGGTGATCCATTTAGCATTATATTAAGTGGGACATTTGAAGCTCTTTTTCCAAACTGAATGAAATAGGTTTTGTCGTTTTAGAGTAAGCTTATTAGTTTTCATCCAGGAAGATTTTTTTGTAATTCAGCATTTACAGTGTTGGCTATTATGACGGGTTTTTTGGTTGAGAGAATCATGTAGTGTCATTTTGCAAATAATATGGGTTTGAGTAGTTGTGATACATTCGGTAGGTCATTGATGTAAATGAGGAAGGGGGTGTTCCCAGGACACTTCCTTCCCCGGGACACCAACTTTAATTTGTTGAGTGGAAGAGTTAGCTCCATTTGTGTACACATATTGGCTTCTTTTACTGGGTATGATTTTAGGTAGCTGAGTGGTGCCCTCTTATCCATAGTGAGCTAATTTTGTGAGCAGTAAGTCATGGTCAACAGTATCAAAAAGTTTTCGAAAAAATCAATGAAGATTCCCGGGGGGAATTCTTTCTTCTCAAGCCCGGTGTATATAAGCTCTAGCATATGTATAATAGCATCATTATTTTTTTTGTTTGTCCTGAACCCAAAACTGACGGGGGGTTGAGCATGTTGTTTGGGGCGAGGTGGAATAGATCTGACTTAATTAATTTCTCAAAGATTTGAGAGAGCAGGGGGTAAATTAGATATTGGTCTTTTATTCAAGTCTGCTTGATCTCCTCCTTTGTGGATGGGGGGTGACCTCGCAAAGGTTGATGGGAAGGTGGAGGATTCAATTTTTTTTGTTGAAAAAGTGTGCAATAATTGGTGACAGTGCCTTGGAAGCTTTTTGTACATAAAAGGTGGTAAGCTTTTATGTCTCCTGCCTTATTTTTAAGAGTGGTTTGGAGCTAAGAATAGTGTATTTGGGTACGTGTTAGTGAGGATTTCTGATGGACAGGTGTTTGAGCTTGGGATCTTATCCTAGATTCCTTCCTATTGTGGAGAAAAAATCATTAAGTCTGTTTACTGTTTCAGCTGGTGGGAAAAGGGGCTCATGTGATTTTGATAATTTGATAGTTTTATTATTATTATAATCAAATAGCGCTAAACCACGGGGGGTTTAAATTTTATAGTTTTAATTTTGGATATATTTTTTTTTCCTAGAATTTCAGATGGGGTTTCCAGGTCTTTTTTTTATATCACCTTTTATTTATGCAGTCTGTTCTCATAATAAAATTTTTTTTACCTTCTTATCAGGCTGGTAAAGATTGATGAGTAGCACTTGGATTTTTTTCTGGTTATTGCCCCCCTTTTGTACTTTTTTTTATATTGGTGCTTTTGTTAATGGATTTAACCCCTTTTAAATGTCCAAACGTAGATATCGTTTGTACCGTACTGCTCCGGGAAAGTAGATCTCGTTTTATTTTTAATTCCTTCAAATTTAGTGCAATAGGCCTGAGTTGCCTAGACAGAGAGAATGGGGCTGCACCCTCAGGTGAGCAGTAAAAAAATCTGGGACCACTTAGTCCTTGTGGGAGCACTAGTTCAATTGAGTGCCAGCTAAAAGCAAATAATGTGGCCCCAAAACCATGGATTCACTGATGTCATGTTAAATTTAAAACTCCCTTATAAAAAGGAAATAAAAATGGTTAGATAAATACATGAGTGGCTGTGGGTGGGTGTGAGTTGGACTTGACTGGGTTGTGCTACTAGGTCTGATGCTGTGTCCTTCCTTCAGAGGATGTGACCCGACTAAAGGGGGGTCATTGATCTAAACTGGGGTGACATGGACCTGCCTTGCATGAGAGTAGGCCTTCTGCAGTGTTCCTTATTTTTTTGTTCTTATATATTTTGGCCCGGCTGGCTTTGGCTGTCTCTGTGTCTATATTCTGTCTATATTTTGTCTATATCTGTCTTTTCTATTTTCCTATATGTCTATCTGTCTATATCTCTGTCTATCTTTTTTATCTGTAATATCTCTCTCTGTTTTCACATGTACACATAAGGCAGTTTGTGGAGGGAATTTTGGGGGATTGTCTCTCTGGGACAACTTACAACAAACACTCTCCGGGGGGGTGGGGGGGCTAGTATAATTTACCCCAGTCACTCCCGCAAGGTGTGTGAAACTTTTCCCCCCTGGTCGCACCCGGGGAATTTTCCCGATGTTCTCCACTCCCCAATATGCTCTGGACCAGTATAAATAAATCTGAGTAGATAATACTAGTAATTATAGTATGATTAAATTTAAGTGGACTGTATGGGATTAGGGACTGATCAAGTGAATGAAAAAGGAGAGAACACACAATTAAATTGCTATAATATCTCGCCCAATTAACAGCATCATAGCGGTGTGTAGATCGATAGCCTAGCTAAAGCACATCTACTATTTATAACAATCTCATCAAACCGAGCTTTCAGAATGTTACAAAGGTTGAGTACTTAGCTTTAGGTGAGTTGCTCCTGCGGTCTTGTTCGATCACGATGGTAAGGGTTGTCCCGTCGAGTCGGAAAGATTAATTTCCGTGAACTCTTATATCGCCCTTGGGCAGGCGTTGAATTGTATGTGGTTGAGTGGAGTTGGCGATTCAGATCTTCTCACTATTCCGACCTTATTACTGTTTATATGTGTAACCTTACCACACTGTATATCCTAGCTTAATGCCCCACTAGTTTATCCCATTCACCGTCTCGATACTTGTATTTGAGAGTTGATATGAGTTGAGATAATGTTAGTTCATCTTCTCCACATTCAATATGGCGATCGGGTAGCCAAGTACCCACATCCAGACCCACCTATTACAATCACCCCTGATTATTTAAACTCTGTTTCACTATATTCACCATTTCACAATATTCATCGAACATATTTCAGTCTCTTCTAATGCAACCACCCAGCATCAGGGTTTACGACTTTATCCTGTCATATGGTCACTTCACTGGAATTCAGTTGGACCTAAACCGACATCACGCAGGCGCCAATCACCATTTCCACAATTACTGCCCCTATTACTGGGCCTCCTGGACCAATTGTCCACTTTATACATGTCGCTGCGTTGATATCACTGCATACGAAGTGAAGTAATTAAGTCCGGTTTGGCGGTGTAATCTCCACGTTCCCTCAGCCATTACCTGGGATCTGGTCACTAGGCGGTTTCACTGACTGCCTCCCCTCTCCCTCTGCCTCTCTGCCCAGCTTCTTTCCCGTAAATCTTTGATGGTTCTGTATTCATACCCGCATAAGCGTTAAGCTACTAGCAATACGTTAAGGATATCTGTTCATATTGGAAAGTTTATCAATTACAACTTTCGGAAAATACCAATATTTTCCACACAGTTATTATACATAGTGTAAAATTACCTAGGATAACCCAAAAATTCAGGCAAAGTCCTATACAATGCTTGTAGATATAAGACATAATCACATTGTCACTTCTCCCAGTATACCTGTTGAACTACACGGACCGCACTCAGACTGAGACAAGCAGGCGAGAGCACACACAGGCAGACGGAAAGACACACACAGGCAGACGGAAAGACAGATAAGCAGAGCTAGACAGACGAGCAGTGGAAACAAGAGGTTCCCTGCTCCCATTCATCAATGTCATTGGGCTGTCAGTGTTATCTGACACTTGTCATAACACCATTCTTCAGGAGTTTCATATACTCAGGCAGACAGACAGATAAGCAGAGCTGGGCAGAGACACAGACAGATAGACAGATGGACAGATGAATGAACGAGTGAAAACAAAGCGAGGTTCCCTGCGCACATTCATTCATCAATGTCATTGGGCTTGTCAGTGTTATCTGACACTTGTCATAACACCATTCGTCAAGGAGTTTCATATTATACTCGAGCACACATAGGCAGGCAAACAAAGACAGATAAGCCGAGCTAGACAGATAGATAAACAGATAGATAGATAGATAGACGGAGGACAGACAGACGAATGAACAGATACAGACAGACAGACAGATAGATAGACAGATAGATAGACAGATACAGACAGTGAAAACAAAGCAAGGGTTCGCTATTGCACACATTCATTCATCAATGTCACTGCATATCAGTAGTTATCTGACAAATTTGTCATAACACCATTCTTCAAGGAGTTTCATATATACTCCAGGATGTCTAAAACATTGCTGGGACCTATAAATACTTTGTATATATTTGTAGACAATAGTAAATGACCAAGGCAGGTGAAATTGTTCACCTGTTGGTGTCATTGTGACTATTGAAGTACTATTTCAGTACTAATATTAGTATTGCAGAACAAAAGATTGGCTATGAAATCACAAGAACTATTATAAGTATGATACAGAACATAAAAATTGTATAAATTAAAATAAAAACTAGAAAAAAAGTATATCGGCATTACTTCTGCCAGAGTGGCAGGACTTGTTGTTGCCGTCCCAGGTGAGTATCCAGCACCAACATGGGGCTTATGTCTCGGTAAGTACTGGCCTAAATTTTTAGCTTATCCTGTTTATAAAAATGTGCTCTTCATTTAAAAAAAAAAAAGATATTTTTCAAAATATTGGAGCAGTGCGCGAGTGAACGTAGATCTACATGTGGACAGTTTTAAGGGGTTAAGGATGCTGGGTGTTAATGAGGACTGTTAAGTCTCTTAGCTGTGATCTCTGTTTAGTTTTTTTAGGGCAGTGTTTGTTATATAAGTGTTGGTTTTTTTTTTAAGGGAATTTTGATACATTCATTAATATGTATATGTTTCTATCTTATTATGCTAGTCGTGTTAATCATAGCTGTTATAAGTTATTACCAGCTGACTTATGTAGTCGAGTAACTTTTGTAATATCTTGGGGCAATTTACCTAGGTTGGTTATGAGGAAAGGTAGGGTAGTGGTCTGTGGTGTTCTGTGATTATGCCTGTTTTATAGGGGATATAGTGTTAGTCCAGATGTGGTCTAATAATGAGATACTACTCTCAGAGATTCTTAGCGGGATTTGATATTGTTGGTAGTAACAAGCAGTTGCTCATAGTGTTTGTAATTCAGTTACTTGTGGGTCCTGGTCATGTAGGAGATTTATGTTGAAATCTCCTGTGAGCAGCAAATAGTCTTTGTTCATGTGTGCATCCAGTTATTATCGTGTCAGTATCATATATACAATTGTGTAAGTGTATTAGAATCTTCCCTGAGCTTTACATAGCGGTCCCTTTGTGTGTGGCGTCACAATACCCGCTCATCAGCCTCACTACGCATAGACCTACAACTAGACAGGAGATGCTGAGTTACCATTCCTCTCTCACGTAATATACCTACTCCACCATCCATCCACGAGTTTACTTCATACCCATAATTATCTCTCAATACCCACACGACAAGTGGTGCCGGCGGAGGCCCGTAATTTCTATCGGTACGGTGTTATAGAATAGAATCGTACAAGCCAGCAGACCGCCTATGTGCCTCAGAGACCACGCTACCAGCTATCTACATCAAGCAGGGTCTACAATATCTACTATATCTCCTTGTCAGCTAAGTGCCTCATCTGTTAATTTGACCCAAAACCTACGGGGATGACCCGGGTTTTTGCAAATTCTGAACGAAATAACCAGTCTGTGAGAGACAAAAGTACCCAAGCCGCACCCACCAGTTACGTCAGCCTGAGCTTAAGCCAGCTTCTACCTTGCTGTGCTAATTGTTACAAGATTCCAACCGTCAACCTGTGTGAAAGAGTCAAAGCCAGCAAAGCCACCCAGCTGTCAGAAAGTAAGCCCGTGAGTTCACGCATTTATACGTCCTTGTGCTTCAGTGTATCGTTGTTCACAGTGATAATACCCCGTCCTTGTGGTATCCTGTAGGTTAAATTCCGTGCTTTTATAAGCAGCGTAAGCCACAGGCGTCACGTCTCAGTCAGCGCGTGAGACACCCCCTCACCTGCATAAGACAGACGCACCATCAACCACGTGAGCCTGCCCACTACACACAAAAAAGAAGAATCAAGTGTGGATAATTTCACCCTTAACTAGGTCCTGCAAGCAGTTATTAGCTACGAATCAAGATTAAGGCATCCTGAGTGTGTTCTTCTGAGCTATTTGTGCCACCTTTATTAAGCCTGGGTCGTAGTTCATCATTTTATGCAATTCTCAAGTCTCCAACGGGGGCGAGGTAGAAGCCGACGCCAGCAATCTCCAATACCAACATAATCGACGCTTCAGTCAGCGTTTTACACCACTAGAGACAATTACTGTGTTGTTTTTAATTTTCAGATAATCTAGAGACAATTTGCGGGATGAACTTTGAGTTATCACAAGAGTGTAATGTATCCTAGAAAGTATTTATATATTTATGTCCTTCTTAGGTACTAAGATCAGGGCGCTCAGGAGTGAATTGCTAGGTGCGATAACGCCATCGTCAAGCATCTGGTTGATTAATTCCTCTGTGACAGCTTAACCTTGAATACGGCATTCTGTCACGCAGGTACATAAATTGGTCTAGTACCAGGTTAGTGGAATACGATGGGACAATAAGTTTGTTATACCATCTTCTCAGCCTGGTGAGCAACAATGAAAACTTTTATGACGTTTGTTCAACAGATTCAGCAAGCGTGTGACTTCATCTGGGAAGTCAGTAGGAGCTAGAAATGCTTTCTCTTCTACTGGTGGAATGGATTGATTCAGAGAAGTGGATGGATCTCGGTTTGAGATGCTTTCACGACCCACTGGTCAGGTGACAACTCATCCCAACCCAAACAGGTGAGATAGTGAACAAGGTCAACAATATTGGTATTTGCCGAGGGCCGAACACTATGACGGAAGTATTGGCAAAAGGAAGAAATGGATCTTTGATCTCTTACAACATGTAAGGATGGCTCGACAACCAAACCCTTCACTTTAGGAATCACTGTCAACTAGACGGTTATCACCATCTGGGACATGAGGGACAACAACAGACACTCTAGTGAGGACACAAGCTGCTACAGAAGCGTCTTTCTGGAGGCGAGCCGTGGCGTCGACAAGAGATGGCATTACTAGTTTCAGAATAATCATTTTCCGACAAGGTGTCCCCTGTGGAGAAACTACTACTTGAACTAAGTAGGCATTGCAGAGATAGGTTCAGCACTCGAGGGTAGTCTGAGGGTCTCGGACACCTGAGGCACCTGGACGCTATCTTGCATGACTAAAGTGGAGGTGAAACATAGACAGTGACAGGATTATCAGTGCCTGACCACTTAGGTACGCTACTGGAAAATGCATTGACCTGGAAGGACTTATCTGGACCCGTACTCTTCGGCTGTATGGCAGATCTAGGAGCCAAGTTGGTAACCCCAAAATGGTAAGACTAAGTCATCAATTTGTGCATGCCATCAGTAAGGATCAAGCACAATACGCAGGTCTCGCATGGAAGCAAATCCTAGTAGGATATCACCAGGGAAACTAATCTGGTCAACAACAAGGAAGGAAGCCGTAAAATCTCTACCCTGGATAGTAAAGGTAAGAGAAGTCTGACCTCGAATACACAGGCTAGAACCGGCCACACCACTAAGGGATGACACATGAGTTGGTTCTATGAAAAGGACACGTCATAACTTAAACAAACTAGAACTGATAATATTAACCTGCGCTCCCGAGTCCATGAACACATGAACGGGCGCATTAAGACCAGATGCTAGTACAAGGGGACCTATTTTTGCATTGGAATTTATATGCAAACAAGAAGGAAGGTTTTCATCAGGGATATTTTCATCAGAGAAGGTTTGTTCAACGTCATCCCCAAAAACATCTTCGTCAAAGACATGTGAAGCAACATCATCGACGAGACATTCTCCTTCAAGACTGCTTAAGGCATTGAAGGAATTACTAATGGGGATGGAGTATTCATTATCACCTACTGTCACCACTGGTCGGGTTGACTGGGGCGCTCGAATTTCCCCAAATTGGGAAAAGGAGCTTGGGTCTGGTTATTAGCTGTGGAACCACGACCTCTATTTCCTCTCTTGGTTCTGCAGTAGGAACGACCACGGAAAGATCTTGCCCTGAGGTTATATAGAGCATTACACGCAGATGTGTCATGTCCATGGATTCTATGATACTCACAGTATGGCAAGTCTGCTTGGTAGTCATCTGTACGACGCTTCTTAGGGTTACTGTCAGGACAATTAACTGCAATATGGCCACGGTAACCGCAGTTGTAACAAATTCTCTGACTATGAGAACTGAACTTACTATAAACACTACGAGGTTTATACTGACTTGGGGCACTAGCCTTGACTGATTTCTGTGATGGTTTATTCTGATCGGGCACTGTGGCACAAACGAGGGGCTGTGCTGCATGAGGTAGAGTTACGAAGTTAGCTTGGACACATGGAAAAGTGCCTTGGGGACACAAGGAACGGGCAAGACTAAAAACTTTAAGCAGCTTCATCTCCGCAGTCGGAGGATTCGCATCATAAGCACATATAGAAGCATGTGGCAACAGCTCTTTGATTGCTCCAAAGGTGGCTATTTTAGCAAATATTTCTGCATGCTCTTTAGCAAATGTTGCAAATGTTGCAAATGTTGAGGACTTAACAGCAGAGACAAAAGACATGAAAAGAGTGTCTAATCGAGACGCAAAGGAGCTCAATGATTCACCAGGCATGATTGTTGCATTCACTAATTCACGAAGAACTTTAAAAGGATCGGTTGGTGATTCTGGCACTAGAAAAGAACGAATCGCCTCCTCATATTCTGACCACTTAGTAAGGCCTTTGAAATCCTGCATTGCAAGGAGGTCAACAACCTGACTTGCAGCAGGGGACCGATGAAGAGCTTCTGTCGCAAGTTGGAAAAGGTATTCCTCAGAAGGAGGACCTTTTGTGAGGGCAGAGGCCCGTGAATGAACGACAGCAAACCATGCATCAAGATGTTTTTCATGGCCATTGAACAGAGGCAAGGCATCAGAATCACAAGGAAAACTATAGGGACTCTGTATCTGAGTTGGTCTAGCAGTCGCTACTGAACTATTGGGAATGTCTGCAGGGACATTTTGAACATTAGAAGACTGAATGCCGTCATTTGCTACAGTACTTGGAGATATGGGAGACATAATTGCAAAGAATTTGCACAAAAACTAATGCAGGTAAAAATGAGAATAATAAAATATTCACAGTAACACAAATAGTTAAAAGTGAAAATAAAAAGTCATGGAACTAGGTGCAAAAATAATTAAAATATTTAAGGTGCACTGCATGAGAAGTGACAACTCACTGAATTGCACTGTAGAAAATAAAGAATTACTTGAAAGTTGCAATGAAAGACAATATTACTTCACTATGAATTAACTGCAAAAGTGAGCTGTCTCTACTTTGGAATTCAATCAAAAAAAAAATATTATATGAAGAAATTGTAAATCAATGCAAAGTGGAAATACAATCAATAAATTGTATGTAACTGGAAAAATACTGGAAAAATAAATTTACTCAAAGAAAATGAAACTTAGAAATTAAAATTCAATACTGGTACAAAAAATGAACTGGAAGACTGAAAGATTGCACTGAATTACAATTATAGCACTTGTCAAAAATAAACAATGACTAAAATGAAATAGAGCACAAAAATACTGTATAGAAAAATTATGAGAGGAAATCAATCACTTCTGGAGAATAATTTTAAAACTTAATAAAGTTGCAGAAACAAATTAATGTAGTAAATGAAAAAGTAATGTTGCACTGGGCACAACTAGATGGAACACTTTAACTCTTAGTTCAATTAAAGTAACTATTGAAAAATGAATATTACTTTACTTTAAATATGAATATTAACCCTTTCAGGGTCCAAGGGGGGTCTCCGAAACTCGTTCTCAGGGTCCAAGAATTTAAAAAAAAAAATTATTTTTTCTTATGAAATAATAGAGAATCTTTTTCCGATCATTATGAAATTTGATCGAAAACTAACGGAATTATGCTTTCGTGAAGTTAGCGGTAGCCATGACACTTACGCATCGGCGATTTTGCCCAATTTGAGCCCTATTTTCGGCAAATTCCAATGTTTCAGTCAACTAAAATTATAGCTATTTCGCTAGAACTCCATTTTTTCTATCGATTGAGTACAAGAAACTGCCTATTTACCAATTACAACTACCCAAAATAGTGGTCAGAAAATGGCAATTTGGCCAATTTCACACAAATTTCAAACGATGCCAATTTCAAAATAGGGTCCAGAATAAACAAGGCAGACATTCCTGGCACTAAAATAACGTCTTCTCTGTTCATTAGTCACGTTTTCAGGCCCCTCTTACATTACTTTTGCTTTTCATTTTGAATTTTTATTCTCACAAAAAAATAGAAGATTTACTGTTATATATACAACTGCATCATTGTAAAAATGGTATAAATAATATTAGAGCACTTGTGCATGAATATTAGACTCGCCAGTTGATGTGTATTGGACGCATGGTGTGATTTGTTTACTCTTGAACACATCGTCAAAAATCGAACATTTTCGCTACTTTGAGCTCAATTTCAAGGTACTTGTCGTTGTCAAACCAATCAAAATCATCGCTATTTCTGTAATATATCTTCCAATCTATCAAATGAGACCAAGAAAACGAGAATACATCAATAAATACCATACGAAAATAAACTGCAAAGTCTCTGTTTTAAACCACAAACACGGTCAGAGTTTATTTTTCCTCATTATGCACTGTGGTGTGCAGGAATTTTTTTATACTGCGCACACTGACCGCACAGACCCATTCTATCACCTCTAGGCCTAACAGCCTGTTTCTGCTTGATTTGAGGGTGCTAGAATTTAGGCGTACTAGTACGTCAATAACCCCAGGGAGTAAGCTGTACTAGTACGTCAATAACCCTGAAAGGGTTAAGAGTGAATTTGTTCAAGGAATTATTGATAAAATCAAGAAAAATAATACAATACACAAAATAAAAGGAGGAACTCTTACAGGTTGCAGGGGAATGCACACAACAGTCACTCACTGCATATTAATTATACTTGCAACAAGATCTTGCAGTGATAAAATATAAAAGAGTGTGCTTGCTGCAGACAAGATATTCTATGAACAGGATTCTGCAAAAATTAAAAAAAATGAGGCACTGTTTGACACAAAAATTTTAGACTGTCTGTAGAAATAAAAACAGGTAAGATACTGGAAATAAAAAAATTAATGGGACACAATGAATGGCACAATAATGAAATATGCAACTAGGAACACTGGAGCATAAACATTGAAAGAACTAATGCACAGAATTTGCATAAAATTACAAGGGAAATACAATGAAAAAAAAATTATAAAGACAAGAAATAAGACACAACACTGAAAGAATGACACAACACAGAATTAAAGTGGAACACAGCACAGAATTAATAAGTAATAAATTAAATACTGCACTGAGTAACTGGAAAAAAATTATTATACTGTACACAAGTCACAGAATGAATTGGGCACACAAAAGTACTTACTGCAGGTGTAGAGAATGACACAGAGAGAGAAAAAAAAATATTGGAACAAAAAATATGGTAAACACTGTAGAACACAAATGTCACTAAGAAAATTCACTGCAGAAATGTCTCACACACGCAAATGTCTATAACAGAATTTTCAAATGGTGATTTAAGGTGAGCGGCGGTGAAGGGAGAATTTGGTTCCTGGGTGCTGCTGACGACTGCTACATCATACACGAATCACGGAGAAGTTTGTGCACACACGGTAGACTCAAATAGACTCGGCCTTCTTGTCGGCACTCTCTGGGATGAAGAAACACTTGCAATCTTCACCTGCTATGTGAGCTGAAACTACGATGCTGGGAACCCAATAAGGGTTGAAAAGCCACAAAGTAGAGGCTGGTAGTGGTGGTGGGGTCTTGGCGGTACTCCAGCGTGAGTGGTGAGTGGTGCGTGGACAAGCGAGAGTCGGTGAGTACTTCCGCGTGAGTGGTTACTGAGGTGCGCGCGTGGTATGACGTCTCGGCTGCCGGCCAGCACCCACTGATTACACACTAACCCAGGTGGCTTTGCTACAAGCCACAGGAATAATGAATATCACTCTGACAATAGTCCATCTGGTAGCACAGAGCAAATGGAGACAATTCTTCAAGAACTAGCTTTGCTGGAGACGTACTGGCTTACTCGAACAGCTGGCTTGCTTGCCTGAAGAAGCTGGTTTAAGCCCTCTAGACTGGTGGACTTGAATTCTTGTACTTGCACACAGCAGTGAGACGCAGGATGGATGACAAGAGACAGACTGGATGAGTGCAGGCTGGGTGATAACTCGACTCTCTCCCATAGGCTGGCTTACTTGTTGGCTTAATTGCAAAACCCACATCAACTCTTCGAAGGTTTACTTGCAATTAGAAGCCAGAAGACTGGAGAACTGGTTCAGCAGAGACTTGGATGATGACGTCACACCGGCTGATGGTAGAAGTGGCGGTTAACGGTTGAGACGCTGGAGGCCTCACACACTGGCTCTATCTTCTCAAATATGCGTAAATACCCAAAATCCACGCCCACAAGCTGCCACCATTTGTTGCGAGGGGTTTCTTTCGTAGATTGGGTAGGATATAAAGACGTACTTGGGGTGGTTACAGTATATTGGAGTCGATATATATATGGGAGTCACTCAGAGAGTAGCCTGGTCTGTCTCTACTCTATGCCTAGTCGGATGGTACTGGCACTGCCCCGAGCAGGGCTCAAGGCATTCAAAAGGGGTGACCTTTGCAATGAGGATCATTTTAGGATGCCCTCGTACTGCCAAAAATTTTAAATATGCAGAAAGAACTCCTCTTTAAGGGGGGCTCCTTGTCGCGGTAAAGAGGCTATCGGTCTGAGGAATTGGACCTCTTGGTCTTCTTCCTCAGACCGAACCTAATTACCCCCCAATCCCCCCTCCCCTTTCCCATCTTCCCCATCCTCCCTTTTCCCTTTCCTCCTCCTCCTCCTCATCCCTCCCTTATTTCCTTCCCATTTTTACCCTGGGAGCTTCTCTCCACAGGCTTTCTAGTTCCTAGGTAGGAGAAGGGTATCGTGGTCCAATCCCATTCCGTTGAGGTTCTCGGCGGTGGTGTAGTTTGCTGTGGAATCTGGATCGCCTGGGGATGTCCCGATCCCTCTCCGGTCTCCCGGGGGGTGGCCTTGGGTATCTTTCGGGCGACGGGTGTATCTCTGGAGGCCACCTTTCAGATTCCTGGGGTGGTGGCCAAAGGCGGTATGCTTTGTGGCGGATATCCGGCCGCCCTCTCTTTTGTCCGCCGAGGTGGCTCGGTGGATGTGAGGTTGCTATCCCGGATTGCTGGTTTACTGGCATGAAGGGTAGGGTATGGCACGGGTTCCATGCAGCATCTGCACTACTTGCGGTGTTGAGGTCCTCTTGGGCGCGGAAGGGGATTTATGCCCCTTTCATTCCTCCTAGGAGCTATTTTTTTTTTTTATTTTTATTTTCTTTTCTTCTTTCTT
>WNWK01047397.1:0-13948 GCA_009830355.1 Cherax destructor | reverse complement strand
CCAAAATTTTTCCCTCCTGTGAACCTGAATATCATCTTTACTTTTAAGAGAAATGTGTCGCAAAACTTAAAACGGCAATACCGTAAGTGTAACATAATTTTGCTAAATGACGCCTACTGTATATATATATATATATCCTAGGTAGAGGTTGGTAAACAGCACCCCCCCAGGGAGGTACTACCATCCTGCCAAGTGAGTGTAAGACTAAAGCCTGAATTGTTTTAATGATGGTAGGATTGCTGGTGTTTTTTTTTCTGTCTCATAAACATGCAAGATTTCGGTCATCTTGCTACTTCTACTTACACTTAGGTCAAACTACACATTCATGAAAGCATATAAAACACACCCTCTGGGTTTTCTTCATTTTCTTACTAGTTTTTGTTCTTTTTTCCCCTCTATCTCCAGGGGAAGTGGAACAGAATTCTTCCTTAAGCCATGCGTGTCTAAGAGGCGCCAAAATGCCTAGAAAGGGGGCCCAGTAACCCCTTCTCCTGAATAAATTACTAAATGTAAAAGGAGAAACTTTCGTTTTTCCTTTGGGCACCCTGCCTCGGTGGGAAACGCTGACGTGTTGAAAGAAAGATAGATTTATATATATATATATATATATATATATATATATATATATATATATATAAATATATATATATATATATATATATATATATATATATATATATATATTATATATATATATATATATACACATATATACATATATATAAAAACAGTGGCCCCACTTACGATTCCCCAAACTCCCCTTTTTATAAGTTATTTTTAAATGCTTTTGTAAGTGTAATTTTGGGGTCTAAAAGGACTAGTCTATTTTACAACATTTCAAGGAGATAAATTTGTTTGGTAATGAATGAACAGCATTCTGAATGAAAATATCGAAAAGTCGAGGTACCACTGTAATACATATATATACATATAAAAACATACATACATACATACATACATACATACATACATACAGTGGTACTGAACATGGTCCCCAAACCCCTTTTTATGTAAGTTTATTTTTAAAGTTTTATTTTGGGGGTTTAAGGACTAGTCTATTTTACATTATTCTTTGGGATATTTTGAACTTGAACACTTCAACTAAAAATATCGTAATGAGTACCACTATATATATATATATATATACAGTTACCCCGTTTACATATTTTTTCATTCCAGAATGCTGTTCAAGTGCCATTACCAAACGAATTTATCTCCTTAAGAAATGTTAAAATAGACATCCTTTGTGACCCCCAAAATTACACTTACAAAAGCATTTAAAAATAAACTTACATAAAGGGTGAGTTTGGGGACCATCGTAAACCGGTACATGTATATATATATATATATATATATATATATATATATATATATATATATATATATATATATATATATAATATATTAAAAATTAATATATATTATTAATAAATTTTTTATTAAATTTATTATAAATAATATAATATAATTAATTTAAAATAATATAAAAAAAAAAAAATAATTTATTATTTATAAATTTGACATCGGAAGGAAAAAGAGTTGCTGACAGGGGAAGGTGTTAATGGTTGGAAGGGAAATCCATCTCCAAAAACTTAGGTAAAAAGTCTCTCTCTGGGGTTACTTCCTTTTTTTTCTTTTAATGCATGAATGCTACACCCCCGCATGAATGCTACACCCCCCTGCATAAAAGCTACACTCCCTGCATGAATGCTACACTCCCTGCATGAATGCTACACCCTGCATGAATGCTACACCCCTGCATGAATGCTACACTCCCTGCATGAATGCTAACTCCCCGCATGAATGCACACTCCCGCATGAATGCTACACTCCCTGCATGAATGCTACACCCTGCATGAATGCTACACTCCCTGCATGAATGCTACACTCCCGCATGAATGCCACTCCTGCATAAAAGCTACACTCCCTGCATGAATGCTCCCCTCCCTGCATGAATGCTACACTCCCTGTGAATGCTACACCCCCTGCATGAATGCTACACTCCCTGCATGAATGCTAATCCCTGCATGAATGCTACACTCCTGCAGAATGCTACACTCCCCCGCAAGGGAAAGCTACACCCCTGCATGAATGCTACACTCCCTGCATGAATGCTACACTCCCTGCATGAATGCTACACTCCTGCATGAATGCTACACTCCCTGCATGAATGCTCACTCCCTGCAGAATGCTACACTCCCCGCATGAATGCCACTCCCTGCATGAATGCTACACCCCTGCATGAATGCTACACTCCCCGCAAATGCTACCCCCTGAGAATGCTACACTCCCTGCATGAATGCTACACTCCCTGCATGAATGCTACCCCTGCAGAAAAGCCACTCCCTGCATGAATGCTACACTCCTGCATGAATGCTACACCCCTGCATGAATGCTACCTCCCGCATGAATGCTACACTCCCTGCATGAATGCTACACTCCCTGCATGAATGCACACTCCCCATAATGCTACACTCCCGCATGAATGCTACACTCCCGCATGAATCACACTCCCCGCATGAATGCTAATCCCTGCATGAATGCTACACCCTGCATGAATGCTACACTCCCTGCATGAATGTTTCACTCCCTGCATGAATGCTAACTCCCTGCATGAATGCTACACTCCCTGCATGAATGCTACACTCCCCCGCATGAATGCTACACTCCCTGCATGAATGCTACACTCCCTGCATGAATGCTACACCCCTGCATGAATGCTACACCCCTGCATGAATGCTACACTCCCTGCATGAATGCTACACTCCTGCATGAATGCTACACTCCCTGCATGAATGCTACACTCCCTGCATGAATGCTACACTCCCCCCCATGAATGCTAAACACTCCCTGCATGAATGCTACACTCCCTGCATGAATGCTACACCCCTGCATGAGCTTTTGAATGCTACACTCCCTGCATGAATGCTACACTCCCTGCATGAATGCTACACTCCCTGCATGAATTACACTCCCTGCATGAATGCTACATCCCTGCATGAATGCTACACTCCCTGCATGAATGCTACACTCCCTGCATGAATGCTACACTCCCTGCATGAATGCTACACTCCCTGCATGAATGCTACACTCCCTGCATGAATGCTACACTCCCTGCATGAATGCTACACTCCCTGCATGAATGCTACACTCCCTGCATGAATGCTACACTCCTGCATGAATGCTACACTCCCTGCATGAATGCTACACTCCCTGCATGAATGCTACACTCCCTGCATGAATGCTACACTCCCTGCATGAATGCTACACTCCCTGCATGAATGCTACACTCCCGCATGAATGCTACACTCCTGCATGAATGCTACACTCCTGCATGAATGCTACACTCCCTGCATGAATGCTACACTCCCTGCATGAATGCTACACTCCTGCATGAATGCTACACTCTGCATGAATGCTACACTCCTGCATGCCTGCTACCACAGGGGTGCCACTAGGAAGCTTCTTGGACCCATGGTGACTTATTTCACAGTGACAATCACTAAACCACCAAAAAAGACACCAAATATATTGTGAATCTTTGAAAGAGCGTGCTAGGTAATGTTCTCTCAATGGTAAACAACGCTTCACTGGCGTCCTCTGCGCTTGCGCGGAGCAGGCGGACACGTCTAATACCTTTCGGTAACCGAGGAATTTTTCGCTAACCGATTCCGAAAAAGCTTACGTTAACGGAACCTTCAAACCGAGGGTCCACTGATATATACAGTGGTACCCGACTTACGATATTTTTTCATTCCAGAATGCTGTTCAAGTGCCATTACCAAACGAATTTATCTCCATAAGAAATGATGTAAAATAGACTAGTCCTTTTAGACCCCAAAATTACACTTACAAAAGCATTTAAAAAATAAACTTACATAAAAGGGTGTGTTTGGGGACCATCGTAAGTCGGGGTACCACTGTATATATATATATATATATATATATATATATATATATATATATATATATATATACATATATATATATATATATATATATATATATATATATATATATATATATATATATATATATATATATATATATATATATATATATATATCATATATATATATACAGTGGACCCCGAGTTCTCGTAAAAACTTCACTCTGAAGTCTGCTCAAGTGTCATTACACCATTTACTCCCTTAAGGAAAAATTTCACGAGGTTAGTCTATTTCAGACCCCAAAAATACACTTCCACAAGAACTTATCAAAATTATACTTACATAATTGCACGATTTCCGGGTATTCGTTAACCGAGGTCCACTGTATACAGTGGTACCTCGAGTTACGATGGTCCCCAAAATCGCCCTTTATGTAAGTTTATTTTTTTAAATGCTTTTGTAAGTATATTTTTGGGGGTGTAAAAGGACTAGTCTATTTTACATTATTCCTTAAGGGATAAATTCGTTTGGTAATGGCACTTGAACAGCATTCTCGAATGAAAAATATCGTAACTTCGAGGTACCACTGTATATATATATATATGTATGTATATATATATATATATATATATATATATATATATATATATATATATATACAGTAGAACGTCATTTAGCACGAGATTATGTTGCACGTTACCGGTATTGCACGATTTAAGATTTGGACACATTATCATCTTACACGACGTAAAGATGATATTACACGGTTCGGCAGGAGGGAAAATTTTGAGCGCATGGTTATTTACTGCCTAAGAATCCTCATGCTTTGAGGAAAAGGGAATTTTTCCTTCCTGTAAACTAAGTTTATTCAGATACACGGGGCCAGGAGCTGAGTCTCACCCTGCAACCACAATTAGGTGAGTACAGTTACATACATTATCATACATAGCAGCATATTGTAGAGAACCTAGGATAACCCAAGTCAGTCAATGGAAATACTGTCACTCTGACTTTTTGGGTTATCCTAGGTTCTCTACACATATGCTGCCATGTATGATAATCTTCGTAACTGTATCTGTGTATACCTGAATAAACTTACTTACAGTTTGTGGGAAGGAAAACAAGTAACCATTCTCACAAGCAGTCTTGTTTCTACTACTGTTGTTGTGGTGGTTCAGCAGACACCACCCGCCACGGACCCCAGCATTCGTACGTATTTCATACGCGTTAAGAAGTCCTGGCTACAAGCCAGCTGTGTTTGTGAAGAATAAAATAAAGAGTGAATTGTGTTTGATCTTGAATTAACGAAGAAAACAAAGATATTAGACAAGACATAACCCGTGGCCGTAATGAAGTGTTACTTTGTACACATAAAAAGATGTAAACATAAGTTTGTGTGACTGACTGACTGACTTGACTGACTGAATGACTGAGTGACTGACTAACTTGACTGAATGACTGAGTGACTGACTAACTTGATGACTGACTGAATGACTTGACTGACTGACTGAATGACTTGACTGACTGACTGACTGAATGACTTGACTGACTGACTAAACTGAGATGACTTGACTGACTGCTGACTGAATGACTTGACTGACTGACTGAATGACTTGACTGACTGACTGAATGACTTGACTGACTGACTGAATGACTTGACTGACTGACTGAATGACTTGACTGACTGACTGAATGACTTGACTGACTGACTGAATGACTTGACTGACTGACTGAATGACTTGACTGACTGACTGAATGACTTGACTGACTTACTGAATGACTTGACTGACTTACTGAATGACTTGACTGACTTACTGAATGACTTGACTGACTTACTGAATGACTTGACTGACTTACTGAATGACTTGACTGATTTACTGAATGACTTGACTGACTTACTGAATGACTTGACTGACTTACTGAATGACTTGACTGACTTACTGAATGACTTGACTGACTTACTGAATGACTTGACTGACTTACTGAATGACTTGACTGACTTACTGAATGACTTGACTGACTTACTGAATGACTTGACTGACTTACTGAATGACTTGACTGACTTACTGAATGACTTGACTGACCTACTGAATGACTTGACTGACTTACTGAATGACTTGACTGACTTACTGAATGACTTGACTGACTTACTGAATGACTTGACTGACTTACTGAATGACTTGACTGACTTACTGAATGACTTGACTGACTTACTGAATGACTTGACTGACTTACTGAATGACTTGACTGACTTACTGAATGACTTGACTGACTTACTGAATGACTTGACTGACCTACTGAATGACTTGACTGACTTACTGAATGACTTGACTGACTTACTGAATGACTTGACTGACTTACTGAATGACTTGACTGACTTACTGAATGACTTGACTGACTTACTGAATGACTTGACTGACTTACTGAATGACTTGACTGACTTACTGAATGACTTGACTGACTTACTGAATGACTTGACTGACTTACTGAATGACTTGACTGACTTACTGAATGACTTGACTGACTTAAAGTTAGACACTCAGTTCAACCATCGACTTCAGTTCAAGAACTTCTACTATCCACCTCAGCCCAGTAGGGCCACACCATCCATATCCACTCTTCACTACCATCCACAAACATCATTACCCACAATTTAAGGTAAGAAATACTATTATTTCTATTGCATTTGTAGTCTTAAGCAGTAATAGATCATGACAATGCACTACAATTGCATATCCACCTCAGCTCAGTAGGGCCCACACCATCCATATCCACTCTTCACTACCATCCACAAACATCATTACCCACAATTTAAGGTAAGAAATACTATTATTTCTATTGCATTTGTAGTCTTAAGCAGTAATAGATCATGACAATGAACTAAAATTACATATTCGCTTCAATTTTTGCAAGATATGTTGGTCTAAAAAAACTTGTTTGGTTTTTGGGGACTCTCAAACACGTATCCCTATTTTTCCCATAAGTTCTGTTAATCATTTAAGACGAAATTATCTAACATGACTTTTCAGGAACGTATCTATCGTGCTAAATGACGTCCTACTGTATATATATATATATATATATATATATATATATAAATATATAATATATATACGTATATATATATATATATACATATATATATATACATATATATATACATATATACATACATATATACATACATATATACATATATACATACATACATACATACATAGAGAGAGATTTTGGGAAATGTTGAGTGAGTGTGTGGGGAGTTTTGAACCAAGTGAGAGAGTAATTGTGGTTGGGGATCTTAATGCTAAAGTGGGTAAAAATGTTGTGAATATAGGAATATAGGAAAGAGTAAGGTGATGAGGATAACAAAAGATTAGGTGACGAAAGATTGGATATCAGATTGGAGGGAGAGAGTATGGAGGAGATGAATGTATTCAGATATTTGGGAGTGGACATGTCAGCAGATAGATCTATGAAGGATGAGGTGAATCATAGAATTGATGAGGGGAAAAGGGTGAGTGGAGCACTTCAGAGTCTGTGGAGACAAAGAACTTTGTCCATGGAAGTAAAGAGGGAATGATGAGAGTATAGTTATACCAACACTCTTATATGGGTGTGAAGAATGGGTGATGAATGTTGCAACGAGGAGAAGGCTGGAGGCAGTGGAGATGTCATGTCTGAGGTCAATGTGTGGTGTGAATATAATGCAGAGAATTCGGAGTTTCGAAATTAGGAGGAGGTGCGGGATTACCAAAACTATTATCCAGAGAGCTGAGGAGGGGTTGTTGAGGTGGTTCGAACATGTAGAGAGAATGGAACGAGACAGAATGACTTCAAGTGTATAAATCTGTAGTGGAGGGAAGGCGGGTAGGGTCGCCTAGGAAAGGTTGGAGGGAGGGGGTAAAGGAGGTTTTGTGTGTGAGGGGCTTGGACTTCCAGCAAGCATGTGTGAGTTTATTTGATAGGAGTGAATGGAGACAAATGGTTTTTAATTCTTGACGTGCTGTTGGAGTGTGAGCAAAGTAACATTTATGAAGGGATTCAGGGAAACCGGCAGGCCGGACTTGAGTCCTGGAGATGGAAAGTACAGTGTCTGCACTCTGAAGGAGGGGTGTTAATGTTGCAGTTTTATAACTGTAGTGTAAAGCACCCCTCTAGCAAGACAGTGATGGAGTGAATGATGATGAAAGTCTTTCTTTTCGGGCCACCCTGCCTTGGTGGGAATCGCCGATGTGTTAATAATAAAAAAAAAATATCGTGGAAAAGAGCAATGAAGATTAGTAATTTTTTTTTTTAAACTCATTGCCCATCTCCCAGTGAGTTAAAAGGAAACACATTTACCATAATTCACTCAATTGCTGTCTTGACAGAAGTGTGCTGATATCAGAGCTTAGTTGATCCTCCAACTGCACCATCCCTTTCCCTCCAGAGTGCAAGCAATGTTCCTCCTACTTCCAGGACTCAAGTCTGGCTAATTGGCTTCCCTGAATACCTTCATAAACGTTAGCGTGCTCACACTCCAACAGCACATCCATTAAAAACTACTTGTCTCCACTCCTGTTTAACATTCTCAAACAAGCCTGCTGAATATTCAAGCCCTTAGCACTCAAAACAGCTTTTACAACCTCCCTCTAAGCATTTCTGGGAAGATCAATACCCCCTCCTACCTTCCACCCCAGATTTATACACTGTTCATCATTCTATCCCTCTCCATCCTCTAAATACCCAAATTATCTCAACTACCCTCCACAGCCTCTGAAATAAACCCTTATAGTTCCACATCATATTTTGATTTCTACATTCTATATTTTCTGCATGATACTCATGTCACACATTACTCTCAAACATGTCACCTTCACTGCCTCCAGCCTCCTCCTCGAAGCATCATTACAACCCATGCCTCATACCTATACAAAAATGTTAGTTCTTCTATACTCTGGTACATTCCTTTTTTTGCCTCTATACATAAACTTTTTCCTTTCCACAGATACTGTAACACACCATCTAACTTATGATTTCTCATCTATTCTATGGTTCACCTTGCCTTTCATATTACCATCAATATTATCTTCATGGGGAAGCACTAAACCCTTAGGGGCCATACAATGCCTATGAGACTGGAACAGACCCAACTGCTGACATGCCCATTCCTAAATATCTGAATGCATTCACTTCTCCATACTCCTTCCCTGGAGTTTAATATTCAATTTTTCATTGCCTATTATTTCACCTTGCTTTTTCTACATTCACCATTAATATCATTCTTTCACATACCCTTCCAGATTTGTTCACCAACCTTAGTAACTTCAATCTGTAAACTATGCTTCAATAAACACAAAACGAACTGCATCATATACCTTTTCTTCAATACTATAATGTGGACTGAATATTTTTCCTAAGACTAACAATTACAGTATATCTGGTCTTTTTAATGTAATTATTCTATCTTAGCCTTACTTACTGTATGAGTTAGCAACAATCAAAAACACTATAATTATCTTATGCCTTTATCTCCATATTGTCTTTGCACTCAACTTTTCATTTCTTGCTAACAATACCTGGAGTATAACTGAGAGGGTTTCGGGATCAATGCCCCGTGGCCCAGTCTGTGACCAGGCCTCCTGGTGGATCATTGTCTGATCTACCAGGCTATTACTGCTGACACATGCAAACTGATGTATAAACCACAACCTGGCTTGATCAGGTACTGCCTTTAGGTGCCTGTCCAGTGCCTTGAAAACAGCCAGGGTCTATTGGTAATCCCTCTTATGTATGCTGAGTGGCAGTTGAACAATCTTGGGCCCTGACATTTATTGTGTTGTTCTCAGCGTACTCGTGGCCCCAGCTTTCGTTGGGGTTATGTTACATCTCCTGCCCAGTCTTTTGCTTTCATAGGGAGTGATTTTCGTGTGCAAATTTGTGACTAGTCCTCGAGAATTTTCCAAGTGTATATTATCATGTATCTTGCCCACATTCCGGGAGTACAAATCAAGGGACTTCAACCATTAACAGTAATTTAGGGCTTTATTGTACTTATGTGTGCTGTGAAAGTTCTCTGTACATTCTCCAGGTCTGCAATTTTGCCTGCCTGAAAGAGGCCGTTATTGAACAGCAATATTCTAGCCTAAGAGAGAAGCGATTTGAAGAGAATATCACGGGCTTGGCATCCTTAGTTCTAAGGTTCTCATTATCCATCCTATCATTTTCCTAGCAGATGTGGTAGATACATTGTTGTGATCCTGAAAGTGAGATCATCTGACATTATACAAATACAAATTTTTTTTTCTTTTCAAGTTTACAATGTGATTGACTTGTTGTAGGGATTCATATTTACATAGATAGTTTACAGTGTAATTACAATAATGAGTTGCAGTGCAAAGAGCCACTATCATGCCTTGGCATTATGGGCAGACTAAATTTATTGGCTTACAGACTACAGTGGACCCTCGGTTAACGAATACCCCGGAAATCGTGAATTATGTAAGTATAATTTTGTAAGTTCTTGTGGAAGTGTATTTTGGGGTCTGAAATAGACTAACCTACGTGAAATTTTTCCTTAAGGGAGTAAATTGTCGGTAATGGCACTTGAGCAGACTTCAGGAGTGAAGTTTTTACGAAACTCGGGGTCCACTGTACTTAATATGAGACAAATAGATCGTAGTTTGTTAAAGTTGTACATCTGTTTTTATATACAGTGGACCCCCGCTATTCGAACGGCTCGGCAGTCGAACAAATCGTCATTAGTACAAGAAAATCGATATCGTCATGCGAACAAATTATCGCGGGGTCGAACGAATGCGTTCGTGACCTGTCCGCCCAGGCGCTTGGGTGCCTCACCGCAGGCGTGAGGCCAGTCCCGTGTTGTTTACACTGAGAGAACAATACCCTGCACGCTTCTCCAGACATTTCACACTTAATTATAATTTTTGGAGTTTGTTCATTAGTGCGACTGTGAATAAGCTACCATGGGTCCCAAGAAAGTTCCTAGTGGTACCCCTGGGCTGATGAAAATGAGAAACACCGTAGAAATGAAGAAGGAAATAATACAAAATACGAGTGGTGTGCATGTGATTTTGCCAGGATATATGGCAAAAACAGGTCAACTATCGCTTCTATCCTGCTTAAGAAGGAAGAAATTAAGCAAGCTGATGTTGCAAAGGTGTTACTGTGCGAGCCAAAAATAGACCACAAATAATCAAAGAGATTGAGAAGTTGTTGCTGGTGTGGATCAAGGATAAAGAGTTAGGGGTGATAGTGTGTCGGAGTCAATTATTTGTGAAAAGGCAAGGAACTTGCATGCCGATCTTGTAAAGAAAATGCCTGCAACCAGTGCTGATTGTAATGGTAGTGAATTTAAAGCCAGCAAAGGTTGGTTTGAGAGATTTAAAATCGTAGTGGCATACATAATGTGGTAAGGATGGTGAGGCTGCCAGTTCAGACAAACATGCAGCTGAAAAATTCATAAAGAGTTTCAGGACTACATAAAAACTGAAAAATTGAAACCTGAACAAGTGTTCAATTGTGACGAAACAGGCCTGTTTTGGAAGAAAATGCCCAACAGGACCTACATTACTCAGGAGAAAAAGCACTGCCAGGACACAAGCCTAGAAAGACAGGCTAACTCTCATGATGTGTAGTAATGCTAGTGGGGATTTTAAATTGAAGCCTTTACTAGTGTATCACTCAGAAAATCCCAGTGTGTTCAAGAGACACAATGTCCAAAAGTAGATTGTGTGTCTTGTGGAGAGCTAGTCAGAATGCATGGGTCACAAAGCACCTTTTCAGTGACTGGATCCATGAAGTGTTTGGCCCAGTGTGAGAAAATACCTACAGGAAAAGGGTTTGGACAAAAAGTGCCTCCTGTTACTGGACAATGCTCCTTCACATCCTCAAAACATGGAAGACCTACAGTGTGAAGACTTAAAATTTATAAAACTGAAGTTCTTGCCTCCTAACACCACTCCTCTCCTCCAGCCCATGGACCAGCAGGTCATCTGTAACTTCAAAAACTCTACACAAAAGCAGTGTTTGAAAAGTGCTTTGAAATGACCTCGCACAGTGAATTGACCCTTAGAGAGTTCTGGAAGAATCACTTCAATATCTACAGCTGTATAGGCCTTATAGGCAAGGCTTGGGAGGGAGTGACTTCAAGGACTTTGAACTCTGCTTGGAGACCATTGTGGCCAGGTTGTGTCCAACAGAGGGATTTTGAAGGGTTTGAGGCTGACCCTGAACCCCGACACTGTGCCTGTTGTGGACTCTATTGTGGAATTGGGCAAGTCCATGGGGTTGGAGGTGAGGGCGAGGATGTGGAAGAGTTAGTGCAGGGCCACAGGGTAGAGCTAACAACTCAAGAGCTGCAACAGCTGGAAATGGAAGAGCATCAGACCAGATTTGAGGCTAGTTATGGGAGAAGGAGGAGGAAGAGGGGGTGAAGAAGGTGCCTTCTTCAGAGATTGGAGATGGACAATGTGGATGTTGCAAACTTTTTTGAAAATACCACCCTGAACAAGCTCAAACAAGCCATAACAGCAGCATGTTCAGTGACCAAACAATGTCCTTCTTAGGAACTGTTGAAAAGGCACCAGAAACAGAGGACTGTGGACAGTTATTTTGTTAAAGTGTCCAGTGACTCCAAGCTGGTCCTAGTGGGATTAAAGACAAAGAAAAAGAACCCAGATAGGGCTTTGATACCTGAAGTCCTTTGGAGGGGGGTTCCCCTTTTAAACACTAACCCCTCCCTCCCCTCACTCCTCCTCCCTCTCTTCTATATGCCATAAATTCTTCAATAATGGTAAGTAAAAGACTTGATTTATTTACTAATACTTTTAGTAGTACAGCACTGTAGTATTTAATGTTTTTGTCTATGTAGAAGCTTAATTTTATTAAAATATATTAATTTTTAATATTTTTGGGTTTATGGAACGGATTAATTGTATTTCCATTATTTCTTATGGGAAAAATTAAATTGCCTTTCGAACATTTCACGTTAAGAACAAGCTCCTGGAACATTAAATTTGAATAGCGAGGGTCCACTGATAGCAAACAGTAAATTTCTCAAAAAAAAATATGGGAAATTACAATAAACAAGCTGAAAGTATTATAGGTTTATATATCAACAGGTTCGTGCAGCAACCCCCAGGGGTACTGCCTGCCAAGTGAATGTCAACAAAGCCTGTACAGTAGACCCCAGTGAACAAAATTATTCCCCAAGCCTGCTCAAGTGCCATTAAAAACGAATTTACTCCCTTAAAAAAAAATGTCAATAAGTTAGTCCATTTCAGACCCCCAAAAAAACTTACAAATTTACTTTCATAATTGTACAATTTCCGGGGTTTTATGGGGTCCACTGTAATTGTTTTACGTGATGGTGGATTGCTGGTGTCTTTTTTTTTTTCTCAAAAAAAAAGCAAGATTTCAGGACTCTTTTTCCCTTCACTTAGGGGCACACTGCATTCATGTACAAGATTTTTTAAAACCCTCTGGTTTTCTTCTATTTTCTTACTAGTTCTTTTTCTTTTTCCTCTTATCTATGGGGAAGTGGAACAGTCTTCCTCCAAGCCATGGTGCGTAAAAGGGGCAAAAGCCGGGGGAAGGGGGAAACCCCTCCCGTATATATTACTAAAAGAAAAAGGGAAATTTTGTTTTTATTTTGGGCCCCCCCGCCCGGTGGGAAACGGCCGACGGTTGAAAGAAGATGGGGGAAAATTACAATGTGGTTGTTGAAAATAGTTTAAAAATGGAATATTACAATTGATGTAAGGCAGTATTGTTTGGGAAGTATTGAATTTTTTTAAAAATAGTATTAAACAATGTAATGTTTTGGCATCATTTTTGAAGTTTTGTTTTGTTAAGGCACTGGATCGTTGCACAGTATGTATGTGGAATGAAGGTGTTTTAAAACAGCTTTAATGTTGATTGTTTTGGGTGGTGGTGATTTCTAAGAAGAGTCTTGAACTGATTTCAGACAGGATCCCTTTTTGCCTCTGAGTGAGTTCCAAATCTTAGGGGGGTGCATAGATTTTGCATAGGAGAGATGGAGATGAGGGTATCAGAGA
>WNWK01047396.1:0-13949 GCA_009830355.1 Cherax destructor | reverse complement strand
AGAATCTTTTCCCGGGTAGTAAAACCCCAAAAGTAAAAAATTTTATGAAAACTTAAGGAATTATGTTTGGGGGTTAGCAGTCTCAGCAATATATAATGGGATTTTGCCCATTTGACCCTATATTTGGCCAATTCCATTTTTCCAGTCCCAAATATATCATTTTGCTAGAACTATTTGTTCTATCGATTGATTACAAGAAACCCCCATTTACTGATTTCAACTACCCAATAAGTGGTCAGAAATTGGCAGTTTGGCCAATTTCATGCAAATTTCAAAAGATGCCAGTTTCAAAATAGGGTCCAGAATAAACAATGCAGACATTCCTGGCACTAAAATAACATTTTCTCTGTTCATTAGTCACGCTTCAGGCCCTCTTTGAATTTTTATTCACAAAAAAATAGAAGATTTACTGTTATGCATACTACTGCATTATTGCAATAATTGTATAAATAATGTCAGCCCATTCGTGACTGCATATTAGACTGGCAGTTGGAACATATTAGATGGTGACGTCATTTGTTTACTCATGAACATGGGCAAAATCAAACATTTCTGCTACTTTCAGCTCAATTTCAAGGTACTTTTCATTGTGAAACCAATCAAAATCATCTCTATTTCTGTATGATATCTTCCATTCTATCAAATGAGACCAAGAAAACGAGAATACAAAAAAATACCATACAAAAATACACCTCAAAGTTGGGTTAAACCAAAAACACAGTTTTTTTTTCATTATACTGCGTGCTGCAGGATTTGTTTTATACTCGCACACTGACCATGCAGACCCATTCTCCTCATGGGTTTACCAGCTTTCTCCCGCTAGATTTGAACCGCTGAATTTTGGCAAAACTACGGCACCAAAACACTGGTTGCAAGTTGTAGTACTACGGCACCAACACTGGCTTGCAAGCTGAGTTCTTCACCGACAGTGAAAGGGTTAAACCATAATGATCGTTTGGGAGGAGTAAAATACTCAAGGGTTGACATTTCTTATTCATCAATAAAATCTATTAGGATTCTGTACAAAAGACATCAAGCACATACTTGAATATGCAGCACTATCATAGAAATCCTTCCTCACTTCCCACCTCATCAAGCACGCGAAGCTGAAGTAAAAAAGATTTGAAGGCAGACTAGTATAAAAGCTGAGGAGACAAAAGAACTGAACGTGATAAATCGGGAAGAGACAGGATGACAGTATACAAGTTACTGTAATATTCTGAGGAATTGATTAGATGAATATGGAGAGGCTGTTTGAAATGAGAAGATCCAGGATATATGGTAGCAATTACGTACATGTAAGTTTCAAGGATTTTAGGACATACTTGTTCAGAAACAGGGCAGTAGATAAGTTCAGTGAAATTTATATAAAAGAGATGGAGAAAGACTATACAAAGTTTTTGGTGAGTACAAATTGTTGAGAACTTATAATTTTTTTTAACACGGCCATTTTTTCCCGAGGAATGGTGACCCAAAAAGAAAGAAAAACCCAAAAAGAAAGATAAAACTTTCACATTATTCAACACTTTACCATCGTCATACATAATCACTGTCTTTGCAGAGGCGCTCAGATATGACAGCTTAAACGTCCCTCCAAACTGCCAATATCCCAAACTCATTTCCAGGACTCAAGTCCGGCTAACCGGTTGCCCTGAATTCCTTCACAAAATATTACCCTGCTCACTCTCCAACAGCTCGTCAGGTCACAAAACCATTCATCTCCATTCACTTAATTTATTTATTTATTAAGGATGCATGAGCAATATGAATGTCTATCCTGTACTCCATCTCTGTAGGAAATACAGGAAGGATAGAGAACTTTTGGTGAATGATGCTCATATACTCAATATATTTGTGTTTCTTAAGATATTCCATATTCATTGGTATTATTAAATTTCTTTAATACATTGCTACCAAATTATAACTTTATTTACTTTATCTGATTTCTTGGAAAGCCTTATCAGTAAATTTATTTTTAGGATATTAACAGTCATTCTGTACACTTGGAATTTTTTTTTTGTCCTTTTTATATATGTTTATTAAGTGTTTTTGTTGGATTTTTTCTTTTTTCTTTTTTGTATATGTTTATTAAGTGTTTTTGTTTCCCGTAGTTGCATTATAATTATCTTGATGTTCTAAGGGAAAAGTAAATGATTGTACCTATTGATGCATGTTGTATGTGAAATGAACTCACTGTAATTTGTTTGTTTTTTCACCATTCTCTTACTGTTATCATTCTGTGAAAGTGGATACCACTCACTCACAGGTGATGTTAGTCAATGTTTGTGTTATATACCCAGGCGAGTGTGATGGTCACATGAGCAGTCACCGCTACTTGCACAGCACAAGATCTAAATCCCTGGAGACCCTTTCTCACGGTATGTTTACACTCACCTTAAGTAGGCTCAGTAATCACTTTCTTTCAGCAAGTTTACTGATTTTCCATTCATATGGTCATGGTCATAGGCACATGAGCTCAGCCCTGGAGGTGGGTAGTACAGTGCCTGCACTCTGAAGGAGGGGTGTAGATATGTTACAGTTTCATAGGTTCACCCATTTTTTTATGATTGATTAACACTTACTTTTCCATAGTAAGCTTATAGTTGCTTTTCAGTTGATTGAAAGTAAATCTTGCATGGCAATTTCCCTAATAGGTTTTTTCAACACTTCAGCCATCTCCCACTGAGACAGGGTGACCCAAAAAGAGAAAGTAATTAAGTTTGATTTCTTTCCAATAGCAAGATCAGGAACTTCCAAGTTTTACAGTATCTTTGCAGTCAAGTTTTGCTCTGTGGGTAACTTCTATAGTATTAACTACTACAGTAGTAACTTCTTCATTAGGCTCACAGTTACTTCATGAATATTTTTGCTTAGTATTCTTACAGTTATTTGTTTGAATTTGAGACATTATATAGTGTTATAGTGTGACAGTTATCACAGGGACTTTAAGTAAAATGTAAACACTGTTCACAATGCAAGCAAAAATCATTTAATTAGTTGATGAAAGTTAGATTTATAATGTATTACTATTTACTTTACATTCTTTGAAGTTCTCCAAGACTCGCCACTTTGTTAGATTGTTACTCTGTTGTCTTGTACAGTATTGTTTTAGTGTTTCATTTTCTCCTCTTGCTACTTTTATTCAAATTCAAATCCTTTATTTCATGTAATACAAGGTGGGGGTACTTATAGTTATAAATTAAAGTTGATATTACAAGATGGCCAATAATATGCCTAGGTATGCCTAGGCTTTTCAGGAGTCTTATGATAGGTCTTACTCAATAGCTATACAATGGATATACAGATTGTAAGGTTAGGTTTACAAAATTTAGGTACTGGAATTTAAACATTGAGAATTTAACAATTAGTATAAAAAGTTAGCAATTAGTTTATATATTAATGATAAAGGTGATATATTGGCATAATATAGATTCTATATTGGAGTATCTTAGGCAAACTTATGACTAGCTTAAGTATTATGGAGCAATAGTTGTATTAGAATTTTGGTTGGAACTGTGCAAATTAAGGGGAATCACAGATATCAATAAGTGTATTTTGCTGTGGTTAGTAATGTGCAAATTAAGGAGAATCACAGATATCAATAAGTGTATTTTGCTGTGGATATGTGCAAGATAAAGTAGTTTTCGTATGGTTAACTACCAGTTGGGTGCGTAAGTGAGATAAGATGTTTTTTAACGGTGCTTTTGAAAATGGAGGTTGTGTCTGCAGTTCTAGAGTTTTCAGGCAGGGAGTTCCAGATTTTAGGCCCTTTTATGCGCATTGAATTTTTGTATAGATTTAGTCGGACACGGGAATGTCAAAGAGATGTTTATGTCTGGTATTATGTCTATGGGTCCTGTCACAACTGTCAAGAAAGTGTTTTAGCTCAGGGTTAAAGTTGGAATTAATGGTTCTATAAATGTAGATAGCAGAGTAGTAAGTATGGATGTTCTGGACAGTGAGTAGGTTTAGGTCTTTGAAGAGTGGGGGTGGCTGCCTAGCGTTGGATTGTGTGATAATTCTTACTGCGGCTTTTTGTTGGGTTATATTGGCTTTAGGTGGGTAATTGCTGTTGATCCCCATGCACAAATGGCATATGTGAGGTAGGGATAGATGAGTGAGTAGTATAGTGTGAGTAGGGCTGATTGTGGTACATAATACCGTATCTTAGAGAGGATCCCCACAGTTTTGGACACTTTCTTTGTTATGTGTTGGATATGGGTGCTGAATTTCAGGCTGCTGTCAAGGTGAAGGCCCAGGAACTTGCCCGTTATGTCTAGCAATAGGTGTAGAGTTGATCTTAATGTTTAATTGTGGATCATCTGTTCTGTTGCCAAACATAATATAGAAGGTCTTATCAGTGTTGAGTGTAAGTTTATTGGCAGTCATCCATGTTGATATTTTTATTAATTTCGTTAACAATGGTATTAAGCGTGGCAAGGTTTGTGTGGAGATGACATAAGTTGTATCGTCAGCAAAGAGTATTGGTTTCAAGTGTTGTGATACATTGGGAAGATCATTGATGTATAAGAGGAAGAGCAGGGGACCAAGGACACTTCCCTGCGTGTACGCCGGTGTCTAATGGTAGTGTCGTGGAGGATGTGTCTTTAATAGTGACATACTGGTACCTATTAGTGAGGTAGGATTTGAGGTATGCTAGTGCATGACCTCTTATTCCATAGTGGTCAAGTTTGTGGAGTAGGATGCCGTGGTTTACTGTGTCAAAAGCTTTCCTTAAGTCAATAAAAAGTCCTAGTGGATATTCCTTATTTTCAAGTGCTGTGTAAAGCAGGTCTATCATTTTTACTATTGCATCGTTAGTGCTTTTATTTTTCCTGAAGCCAAATTGGCAGGGGTTGAGTATGCTTTGTGTAGTTATAAACGAGTATAACTCTTGTGCACAAGTTTCTCGAATATTTTGGATAGCAATGGTAGATTTGATATAGGCCTATAGTTATTTACGTCTGTAGGGTCACCACCTTTGTGTATTGGTGTAACCCTTGCTGTTTTGAGTAGTGTTGGGAAGGTGCTAGATTCTAATGATTTGTTAAAAAGTAAAGAAATAGGATATGAAAGGACATGAGCAGCTCGCTTGTATATTAAGGGTGGAACTTGAGACAGATGTCCTGATTTATTTTTAAGTGACTTGATTATCATGGAGACTTCAGTGGGTTCTGTAGGTGCAAGATATAAGGAGGATGGGAAATTCCCATCTAGGTAATCACTTGCTCGGGCATTGGTATCTGGAATTTTACTGGCAAGATTTGATCCTATAGTTGAGAAGAAGTCATTTATCTTGTTTACTGTATCAATAGGCTGTAGTGGTGTTTCGTTTGGTTTAGTTAGGACAATATCCCTATTTTTTTTCAGTTTGTGGGTGCCCATAATCTGTGAGAGTGTTTTCCAGGTCTTTTTTATATCCTCTTGTTTCAGTGAATCTGCTGGAGTAGTACAATTAAGGGTTGTTGGTATACTGTGTTACCCATATTTGTCATTCTGTAAGTATAGTACATATTTCTGATTGGAAATTATATATATAAAGTATACATTATATCTTTATATATGTTATCTGTACACACAAATTTTTATGCATATTCAGTATGACCAATTGTATGTACTGTACATATTACCCAGGTTTGTCGGTTATTATTTTGTCTACATCTATATATAGACAGCCTCTCCTCATTTAGCAACGTACTCATTGCTAAGTGAGGCTCTCTGCCAGTATTCATACCTAAATAATGTATATTAGAGCTGATTTTCTCTATTCTGTTTATTTCAATATACGGTACACTACTGTATAATCATTTAAAAATATAACAGAAATGTTATAAATGATGCAAAGGTGACATTAAAACAATATCAAGGATGGTTGGCACAAACTCACTACCATTACAGTATACTCCTCACTTAGCAACGAATTCGTTTAACGATGTGGTCTTAGAACGGAACTCTGTCGTTAAGTGAGGAGAAAACTTTCATCATCATTCAACACTTTCACCATCACTCATACATAATCACTGTCTGCAGAGGCACTTAGATACTACAGTTTAGAATAGTCCTTCCAAACTGTCACTATCCCAGACCCCTCCTTCAACCCTTAAACGGTCCAAACGTATATATACGTTAGTACTGCTACTGCCCCAAACGTATATATACGTTTTATTTTTCATGCCTCCAAATTTGGCATGATTGGCCTGAGATGCCTGGTCAGCATAGAATGGGTCTTAGCACTCGGTGTGCGCCATATTAAAAAAATCTGGGACCACTTAGTACCTTGTGGGAGCACCAGTTAAATTGAGCGCCAGCTAGAGCAAGCACTGCGGCAAACACCATAGATTCACTGATGTCATGTCATATTACACTCCCCTTTGAAGTGGAAAGTGATGTCAGCAGGCTGGCAGGCCAGCTGGCTGCCTGCCTGCCTGGGGACCTGGCTGGCAAACAGCTGGTTGCCACCTGGCTGGTCAGCAGCTGGCTGGTCAGCTGGGTACCTGATTGGCTGTCTATTTCTGTCTATCTGTCTGTATCTATCTGTCTCTATTTCACAGGAACACATACGTAAATACAATTATACATAGTGTAAATTACCTAGGATAACTAAAAAAATCAAGACAAAGTGTTATACTGTGCTTGTGATCTGCGTAATACCAATTGGTTCATGAGCTACTCTCTGAGACAAGCAGACACAAGGAGACGAACACAGGCAGACAGAAAGACAGACACACAGACAGACAGATACAGACAGACAGACAGGTTTGCATAACATATAAAGGAAGCAGTGTAAGCTTGTCAAATGTCATCACTGTAATTACTGGACTGATAAGAAGAGATAAGACTACGGCTCACCCCTCCTGAAATGTCACCAGTCATCATTAGTGGAGATCAGATGAGATAAGGCAGCGACACAAATCTTACAATGCTTCAAGGGAACTTTTATTATACAGTGGACCCCGCTATTCGAACTTAATCCATTCCAGGAGTGTTCTCAACCTGAAATGTTCGAATGGCGATTTAATTTTTTCCCCTAAGAAATAATGGAAATACAATTAATCCGTTCCTGCTGGCTGGAGGCATGACAAAATAGTACTTCACTATGAAGCTATTATCAACTCGGCGGTTATTTATCTATCACAATTCATCTAATATGACATAATAAACAATATAAATAACATAAAAACCGATATACACTCTAGAATGAATAAAAATGTATGTCATTACGAAGTGGTGGCGGGGGGGCGGTGGTGGCGGGACCTTGGCCCGCTATCAAAAATCTTCCCCTTTTTTCCTCCTTCAGACGTGTTAGTATAAAGAAAGGAGTTTGAATGCAAGTGCATTAGATCCCTTCCCGTCTGCTTCAAGGGTGAACAGAAATCATCGTGTGGTGGTAACAGCAACAACAACTGGTTTGTTTAAAAATCCCAAACCTTATTTAATCATGTTTCTCACCTTGCACTCTACATTAAGACTGCCTCTAAACCCACCACTGCCTCAACCACCACTGCCCCCAAACCACTGCCTCTACTACCACTGCCTCTACTACCACTGCCTCTTCACCACTGCCCTCACCACTGCCCTCACCACCCTCTACCACCACTGCCCCACCACCACTGCCCCCCACCACTGCCTCTATCACCCTGCCTCTACCACCCCTGCCTCTCACCACTGCCCCCACCACTGCCTCTACCACCACTGCCTCTACCACCACTGCCTCTCACCATTGCCTCCCCCACCACTGCCTCTCACCACTGTCTCTACCACCACTTCCTCTACCACTACTGCCTCTACCACCACTGCCTCTTTCCACCACCCGCCTCACCACTGCCTCAACCACTACGGGCCCCACCACCACTGCCTCTAAACCCCTGCCCCCACCCCCCCCCCCCTGCCTTTTCACCATGCCCACCACGGCATCAACCACCACCGCCTCTACCACCACTGCCCCCACCACCACGCCTCTACCACCACCGCCTCCCCACCACTGCCTCACACTTAATGAACAAACTCCAAACAATTATAATTAAGTGTGAAATGTCTGGATAACTGCAGGGGGTTTTTTCTCGGGGTGTAAAAAAGCGGGACTCTCTCCAAGTGCCTGGACGGACAGGTGATGAGCGCACTTGTTCGGAACCCTGATATTTTGTTCACATGGCGGGTATCGATTTTCGTTCTAATGACGATATGTTCTATTGCCGGGCCTTTAATAAAGGGGGGCCCTGTAATTATTATTATTATTATGCACTATCATTATTATTATTATTATTATGCACTATTATTTTTATTATTATTATTATTATTATTATTATTATTATTTTATTATTCCTTTTTCATTATTTTTTTTATTATTATTATTATTATTTCCCCTTATTATTCACTATCATTATTTTTTTTATTATTTTTTTGCACTATCATTATTATTATTATTTGGGCAATTTCAGTACCTAATATTAGTGTCAGAACACAGATTGGCTATGAAATCCAAAAACTACTATAAATTTTTGATTATGAGAACATAAAAATTATATAAAATAATAAAAACAAATGAAAAAAAAAGGGATATCGGGAACATTCTGCAAACGGAGGACTCCTGTTGCTGTCAGGTGAGCATTCAGTGCCAACCCCCGCCTCATATCTCGGTAACTACTGACCCAAATTCTTTTTTTTTTTTCCCATAACACTTAAAAAAAATGTGCTCTTTATTTCTATAAAAAAATTCAAAAAATTAGGGGCACTAAGCGTGTGAACGTATATATACGTTTGGACCGTTTAAAGGGGTTTAAAATGAGGGATTGTACTTCCCATTTCCCCCGACTCAAATCCGGCTAAATTTATAATAACCGTTTTTCCCCGAATCCCCTTTACTAAATATTACCCTGCTCACACTCCAAAGCTCATCCCGGTCCCAAAAAACCCTTCGTCTCCATTCACTCTTATCTAACCGCCCACATGCTTGCTGGAAGTCCAAGCCCCCGCCCACAAAACCCCTTTATCCCCCCCCTCCCCCCTTTTAGGACCCCCCCCCCAAACCCCCACTTCCTTCCCCCACAGATTTATACGCTCTCCCAAATCATTCTGCTTTGATCCTGATCCATTTCTCTAAATGACCAAACCACCTCAACAACCCCTCTTCAGCCCTCCCCGACTAATACTTTTAGTAACTCCACACCTCCAAACTGCAGTATTCTCACCCCCCTTTTTTAGAGTTCAGGCACTGTGCTTCCCACCTCCAGGGCCTTTTTTAACTGATTTCACTGAATACCTTCTTTAAAATTTTTCCTGCTCACACTCCGACAGCACAAAATCATGAAAACTACATGCCTCCGCCCCAATTTTATTTAAAAAAATTTTGCACAAGCCTGTTGGATGTTTTAGCTAACCCAACACTCCATAAGTCTTTAAATTTTTCATCCTATTTTTTTTTTTTTGTTCTACTTAGAAAAATGAGCTAAAATTTAATTTTTTTTTTTCCCGAATTTTGCCATAACCACATCACTTTTTTTAGTCTTCCACACTTTATAGATTAAAAGGGATGAATTATAAAATTGCATTAAGTTTAAAAAAAAATGAATGGTTTTTTAAAATGTAGTTGTAAAAAGGGTTTTTTAAAAAGATTGAATTCATGGTGTTGGTTCCTTTAATATTCCATTAGTCATTTTGATTCATTCTTTTTTTAAGTTTAGAAATGCATTAGAGTAAAATAAAGAATACTATATGCAGCTTTGTGTGCAGTACTCTATGCAATTACATTGATATTACTTATTCACATTTCAGTCCTGTAGATTTAACATATTTATAGATGAAAAAGGGAGGAAAAATGAGGAAAAAATGAATCATAGACACAGAAACAATGTTAATAATACATAATGGTTATTTCCCGGGTATGGAGAGGATGATTCTCGAACACCTTCCCCCACCTCCTCTGGCGTTGAGTCGTCTTCTATGAAAGATTCTCCCAAAGCAAATTGAACTAGGGGGGGAAAACTACAAGCATAGGTTAGCATCTAAGTTACATCTTTGTTAATTAACATATTATTTTATACACTAGTGCATTTTATGCTCAGCTAAATTTCCCAAAAGACCCACAAATCCCTTTAAGGTTTTTCTTTAACCTTTATTGTTTTATTATTTCTTTGTAACAGATTGTGGCCCTTAAAAAACCTTTTTCACAGCCCTTATGGAAGCTGTGGCTCCCGTGTTTTAAAAACCCCCTCTACCCTTTACATTTCCTATACAGTGGTTTCGGTTTTTGTGCATCTCCAAACTCGAACATTTATGTAAGTGTATTTTTTAAATGCTGTTGCAAGTGTTTTTTTGGGGGTCTGAAAAAACAACCTCGTGACATTATTTCTTAAGGAAGTAAATTCGTTCAGTAATGGCACTTGAGCAGCATTTTTGGAAAAAAATTTTGGAAAAAAACCGAGGGACGACTGTATTTTCATTGCCTTTCCTGCTTTTTGCCTGGTGGGTTCTGCCCTTTTTGGGTTTTTTGGGTTCTACAGGGATTCTGTCCCCCCCATGGGGCTATTAGATTTTCTGCATTTTCCCCTCTTTTTTTTTTTCCTATAGCTACCCCCTTTTAACTCCCACAGTGGACCCTCAGTTAACAAAACCCCCCGGAAATCGTGCAATTATGTAAGTAAAATTTTTTGTAAGTTCTTGTGGAAGTGTAGTTTTGGGGGTCGGGGAAATAAAAACTAACCTACATGACATTATTTTTTAAAGGACGTAAATTGTTGGGTAATGGCACTTGAGCAGGCTTCTGCAATAAATTTTTTTTTGTTAACCGAGGGTCCACTGTACTACTATTATTTCTTTAATGCTCCACTCTGCTTTTTTTTTCACTACCACTACTACCTTCTTATTGTCTCCTCTGTCATTTTGTTGCACTACTACTACTGCCTAATACTATTCCCTCCTCCCCTTTTTACCCCTGTTTCCTCCCCCCCTTTAGGGTATTCCCCCTTCCCTTCACACTTCTCTGGGTGACTAGTTAATGATGTATGTCAGACTGAAACATCATTAGTTTCAGTCTTAAAATGCAACTTATTTATATATTGTGAAAATGAATGGTCTTCTTTACCAGAAGTTCAGAATTTTTTGCAAAATACCAAAGTGCCGAACCATTGATAATTTTTGCCTTGTTTTTATTCTATCAAGAACTGAAATAAACTTACCCATTCACTAATTTATTTTTAATTTTGCATTTTGTTTTAATTATTGTTAATTTCTCCATTTTTTTCACTGATGCACATGAAAGTCTGCCCTGCCTGCCCCTTTTGGTTACTACTGGATTGAAGCATTTTTTTGTTTATAGCATTTTGTTAGTTAACAATTACTTAAGGAGTTTGCTTAAAATTTCCAAAATTTTCCCAGTATGGTCAAAACTATTTTTGGGAATTTTAAATACAGTGGCCCCCCGGTTTTTTTGGATGCCCCAAACTCCCCCTTTTTATGAAAGTGTATTTTTGTAAATTTTTTTGTAAGTGTATTTTTGGGGGTCAAAAAGGAAAAAGTCTATTTTGCATTTTCCCCTTAGGGGAAAATAAATTCTTTGGTAATGGCATTTTGAACAGCATTCTGGAATGAAAAAATCACAAAAACCGGGGGGTCCCCCGAAAAGTGATATACAGTGGCCCCCGGTTTAGCAAACCATTCCAGAAGCCTGCTAAAGTGCCATTACTGAACGAATTTACCCCCTTAAGAACTAATGTCAAGTAGGTTAGTTCATTTAAAACCCCCCAAAAAATACATTTTAAAAAAGCACTTCAATATTATACTTACATAATTGTACGTTTTCCGGGGTGCTCGTTACTCGGGAGTCCACTGTACATAATTGTTTTTCAGGAAGTGTGTATAGGAAACCTTTAAAGGGTTCCTTGTTGAGGAGGGTTATGAGTATTGGAATAGGAAGTGTTAAAGTGTTTCATGCCAGTGCTGTTGGGGCATGCAAGTGTGAACTACTTGCTCATTCATGCAACTATCTCAGCATTTAGTTAATTTGAGACTTGGTTCACTTGTGCTTATTTCCTCCCCAATTATGGATTATGATTCTGTTGTAGTATATGAGTATTGCTTTCATTTTCTTTTCCCGACACCTTGGGAAAGGGGGCTTGTCTTCTGATCAACGTTTAGTGATGTCAGGTGGCACTGTTCTTTGGGTTTGGGTGCCAGATGTTGCTGTTGTTTTATGGGGGGAGTTCTGGGCCTTCTTGGTGACCCAAAAGATGTAGCTTCTCCACTTATTCATGCAAAAATATTTAAATATCTTTCAGAGCTCATGGAACATTGGTGAAGGTTAGGAAAACATGGTTGTAGTAATTCTTGTGAAATAATTGATTCAACAATGAAGAAATTTTTCATTATTTAATATACAGTGGAACCTCGTCTTACGAGTTTAATTGCCCTTGCCCTAGCCCCAACCCCGTTTTTTGCTCGTATGCTGAGTAAATTTTTCCTCATTTAAATGAATTGAAATGCCTTTAAAACCCTTTCCCCGGGGAATTCCTGCTCATGGGGGCAGGAAAAATACACTTCAATATAACGCTAATATCAACTCTATGGCTTATTTATCTTTCACAATTCATCTAATAACGTAATAAACAATAAAATAGAAACCCTTTTATATACACTAGAATGTATAAAATCGATGTCATTATGGGGACAAGTGGTGGCGGGCTTTCCCCGCCCCCGCTACGAAAACATCTTCCCATGTTTTCCCCTTCTGAGGTGTTATTATAAGAAAAATGGAGTGTTTGTGAGGCTAACTGCATTAGATCACTAGTTTAAAAAAACATAATGAAAAAAGAAAAACTGATGTCTATCCTTTTCCCTTTGGGAGAAGAGATGCTGGCAAAGGTTGACAGTGGAAAAGATAGGCAGAGGGCGTATGCTGGTGGGAAAGTTCATTTCTTTTCCCTTTTTTCTATCGTTTAATCGCTTAACTTAATTGCTACACTCATAATGCTACACTTTATCACTGAAAATTGCTAACAATTTGTGTTTTTTTTTTCTCACTTCACTATTCACTGATTTTTTGGGTTTTTTTCCACGCTTTTTACACTTTCATCTGCATTGCGTTTTTAATAAAAATTTTTCCAAGGAGGTTTGTTTCTTCCTCCCTTTCAGAATGTTTCAGAAAAGAGTTATACAAATTAAATTTCATAGCTGCAACTCACGACCAGTTAAAACTTTTTTTGGGGGTTTCTTTTCAATAAAGTCTGAAAAAACTATCCCAGATTCCCAACATTTCTTTTTTCTCACTTGTAGAGATATCCTCCCCCTCTGGCACCTCCATGGTACGAATGTCCTGCAAAAAATCCTGATGCTGCTGCATTGTAGTTCATCTTTAACCCCCCATCGTCAGCTCCTTTGGGGTGCTCGATGAATCGTTCCCCCTCTTCTTTCATCCACCTCCATGCCCTGGCCTTTCCGAGGGACACAATCTCCCCTTTACCACTGCCCCGGGTTTGACCCCCTTTGAAGTCCCTTTTGGGGCACAACCTCAGGCCACAGCCTCTTCCACGCAGGGTCAAGGTCCTCTTTCCCCCCCCAGGCCATATTTATAATTCTGAGGCATATCAGATGTTATAGTGGCCCCGAACTCTTGAAGGATCAAGTTTGCACTCCCGTCACGTCAAAGCAGCGGCAGAACAGGTGCTTGGTGAAGGCGAAATTAAAAACACCTGCTGGTCCATGGGCTGCGGATAGGGGTGGTGTTGGGTGGAAGGTAGAGCCCTTTTTAAACTTGAAATCTTTTTAGGATGTCCTTTTTTAGGTTCGGGGGGTGAGCAGGGCATTGTCCAGGACGAAGGGCTTGCAGGGGTAGGTTTTTTTCCCCGGGGAAAACGCCCTTTGGCAGGAGCAAAGACCAGGTTTACCTACTTCCAAAAAATGCCTGGTGACTCATGCCTTTTGGGGTTTTCCCTTGCAGTTTTTCTTTTTGGGAAACT
>WNWK01047395.1:0-13949 GCA_009830355.1 Cherax destructor | reverse complement strand
GACTCAGATGAGTCAAAGGGATGTCAGGAAACATTTCTTCAGCCACAGAGTAGTCAGGAAGTGGAATGGACTAGAAAAGATATAGTGGAGGCAGGATCCATACATAGTTTTAAGACAAGGTATGATAAAGCTCATGGAGCAGGGAGAGCAGAGACCAGTAGCAGCCAGCGAGGCGGGGCCAGGAGCTGAGTATCGACCCTGCAACCACAATTAGGTGAGTACACACACACGCACATGCACGCATATACAACAACCCTAGTGTCTAATCGACATGATCCTAGGACAAAATGGTAACTAACACGCACACACACACATACCCCCGTGGCCTAGTGGGTAAAGCTCTTGCTTCACCACGGAGGGCCGAGTTCATCCCGGTGGGGCAGAAACATTTCGAAGTGTTTCTACATACACATACACACACACATATAACAACAGGCCTAGTGTCTAATTGACATGTGCCTAGGACAAAATGGTAACTAACAGTGACAGGATGTTCCAGAGGGGGAACACAGAAACAAGGGGGCACAACTGGAAGCTGAAGACTCAGATGAGTCAAGGGATGTTAGGAAGCATTTCTTCAGCCATGAGTAGTCAGAAGTGGAATAGTCTGCGAACGATATAGTGGAGGCGGGAACCATACATAGTTTTAAGACAAGGTATGATAAAGGTCATGGAGCGGAGAGCAGGGTCCCAGAGCGGACAGCGAAGAGGCGGGGCCAGGAGCTGAGTCTCGACCCTTGCAACCACAATTAGGGTGAGTACATATATATATATATATATATATATATATATATATATATATATATATATATATATATATATATATATATATATATATATATATATATATATATATATATATATATATTTATATATATATATATATATATATATATATATATATATTGTACTAAAAGAACCTTAGAAAACTTACCTAACCTTATTATGACAAGCGCAATTTAATTTAGCCTAATCCAACTAAATATATTTTAGATAAGTTTACAATAATTTAATAATAAACAAACACACTGAAATATATTTTTTTCATAAGAACATGAGAAAGGTTCAGAATGATTTTTGCGAAATTATTGCATACACAAATTTTAGTTTGCCTTATTTGAAAGATAGATGGTGATCCCGTCTGGGCGGTTTGCTGGGTTGTAGGTATTGTTGGCTGCTAGTGATCGGGGCTCTCTCTCGACTGGGCATCCAGCTGAAGCAAAGTCTTTAGCAGAAGTACTATCAGGCCAGGCAATGATAAGGGAAACAACAAAGGAAATGCTTAAATCAGATCCAGAGATATTGAGAGAAAAGAAATGGGAAGAAGAGAGGGAGAGGTCAATAATTATTCATGGGCTTCAGGAGGCTGAAGGGAAGACCTATAATGAGAGAAAGCATTGGGAGGAAACAGAGATTAAGAGCTTCATTGCAATAACAGGAGAGAAAGACATGTCTTAGGTAGAAAATTTTCACAGACTTGGGGGGGGGGGGTATTCGAGGAGAAAAAATCGACCAATCAAATTGACATTAAAGACGGAAGTGGTACGGAACAGGATACTACAACAGAAGCCACTGTTAAAAATGTACCTCAATCGAGGCAGAACACGAAAAGAAAGGGAACAGCTGAAAGTGAGAGCAAGACGAAACCAGTGGAAGGAAAGAGACAGGACAGGCAATGACAGACAGGAAAGAACAGCCTCTGAGGGAACATTAAACACATATGCTTATGGAAACCCCTCAATCCCTGTCACCACATATCAACCAAACACAATAACCACAAAAAAAAACCCCACATCATAGCCCCCACACCCCTAAGCACTAATTTCACAATCACAGCAGCAGCCTGCACCTTCCTCTCCCATCTCCCAAAATACAGTAATGGAAAGGAAGCTAAAGGTATGGTACACCAATGCGGATGGAATAACAAATAAGAGTGAAGAGTGGCAAGAACGAATCATTGATGCATCACCTGACATCATAACATCTCTGGAAATTTTGGAAATTCTCTGGAAATTTTGGAAATTCTCTGGAAATGAGGTGTAGTAGTTACTTTATCTGCTGGATCTATTCTTCTCCCTTCATCTCTTCTTCCCCATACACATCTCTGCAATGATTACATTTTGTCATGATAGCATCATGGGTGACTTACCCACAGTGATGGGAGATGTGCAGAGAAGCAGCATCAGGAGCGTAAAGAGCAGGATGTACATAACAAAGACAAAACTTACAGGGATGATAACAGATGCAATCTTTCCACCTGGATATCAGATCTTGAGGAAAGACAGAGAGAACAGAGGAGGGGGAGGAGTATCACTGCTCATCAAAAAACCAGTGGAGTTTTGAGGAAATGAGAGGAATGGTCAGAAGGGAAACAAGACTTCATTGTTGGAACACTTCAGACTGGGGGTCCAAAGGTGATGATAGCAGTGATGTATAACCCACCACTGAACAGTAGGAGGACAAGACAAGAGTATGATATGCACAAGAGGGTAATGGTGGATACACTAGCTGAAGTAGCCAGGAGGGCTCATATGGGTAGGACAAAATTACTCATAATGAGGGATTTCAATCATAAAGAGATTGACTGGGAAAACTTAGAGCCACATGGGGGACCAGAAACATGGAGGGCTAAGATGTCGGAGACTGTATTGGAGAACTTCATGCACCATGTTAGGGATACAACCAGAGAGAGAGGAGAGGATGTTGCAGCAAGGCTGGATCTCATATTCACCTTGAATAGTTCAGACATAGGGGATATCACACATGAAAGACCCCTTGGCGCTAGTGATCATGATGTCCTAAGTTTTGAATACCTTGTAGTTACAAATGGAGAACGCAGGAGAACGAGAACAACGAGAGAAGCCGAACTTCAAAAAAGGGGACTAGTACATAGGAATGAGAAGTTTCCTGCATGAAGCGCAGTGGGAAAGAGAACTAGAGGGAAAGACAGTAAATGAAATGATGGAACTAGTGACCACTAAGTACAGGGAAGCAGAGGAGAAGTTCATACCAAAGGGTAACAGAAAAAATGGTAAGACCAGAGTGAGTCCATGGTTTAACTGGAAGTGTAAAGAGGCCAAAGCCAAGTGTGCTAGAGCATGGAAAAGGTATAGAAGGCAAAGGACTCAAGAAAACAATAAGTTGAGCAGAAGAACCAGAAACGAATATGTAGGGATAAGGAGAGAGACCCAGAGACAATACGAGAAGGACATAGCATCAAAAGCCAAATCTGAACAAAAGTTGTTCAGTTGTGATGAACTAAACACAAGATTTAGAAAAGTATTTACAATAGAGACAGGAATGCTTCCAGCAAACCGTGGAGGTAGGGTGCACCAGCAGGTGATGGACACAATACACATAACCAAGGTAGAGGTGAAGAAACTGGTAGGTGAACTAGATACCTCAAAGGTAGTGGGCCCAGATAACATATATCCATGGATACTGAGAGAGGGAGCAGAGGAACTGTGTGTGCCACTAGCAGTAATCTTCAGTAAATCTATCGAAACTGGACCTGAGGCGTGGAAGTCAGCAAATGTAGTTCCAATTTTTAAGAAAGGAGACAGACAGGCAGCGTTAAACTACTGAGCAGTGTCACTGACTTGTATAGTATGCAAAGTCATGGAAAAGCTCATCAGGAGAAGAGTGGTGGAACACATTGAAAAGATTGGACTCATACATGACAATCGGCACGGCTTCAGAGATGGGAAATCCTTTGTCACAAATCTACTTGAGTTCTACGATAAGGTAACAGAAGTAACAGGAGAGAGAGGGATGTGTAGATTGCATCTTTTTGGACTGTAAGAAGGCTTTTGACAGAGTACCACACAAGAGAATGGTGCAAAAATTAGAGGAACAGGCAGGAATAATAGGGAAAGTACTGCTATGGATCAGGGAATACTTGACAGGAAGGAAACAACGAGTGTTGGTACGTGATGAAGTGTCAGAGTGGGTGCATGTGTCGAGTGGGGTTCCACAAGGGTCAGTCCTAGGTCCGGTGCTGTTCTTATATATGTGAATGACATGATGGAAGGAATAGATTCGAAGTGTCACTATTCGCTGATGATGTGAAACTGATGAGGAGAATACAAGCGGACGAGGATCAGTTAAGATTACAAGGGATCTGGACAGATTACAAGTCTAGTCAACCAAACCGAGGTTTAACAGTAAGTGTAAGGTCATGAAGATTGGGAGGACTGCAAACGTCATTTAAAGAAAAGGATCTTTGGGTAAGCATTATAAGGAACATGTTCCCGAGGGACACATTACTCTAATAACCCGCACCATATGGACGATTGAACCTGAGATTAGCGTTTTTGACATCTGAGTAAGGAGTCATTCACGACATCGTACACCGTGTACGTCAGGTATATACTAGAGTATGCAGCACCAGTATGGAACTCTCACCTAAATCAAACACGAAATTGGAGAAAGTGCAAAAATTTGCAACACGTTTTGTTCGGAACTGAGAGGGTCTTATGAGGAGAGGTTAAGGGAACTCAACCTGATGACACTAGAGAACAGGGGGGACATGATAACAACGTAAAAATACTGAGAGGAATTGACAATTGACAGGGCTCCCGATGTTTCCCGAGATGGGATACAGGAACAAGGGCCACAATTTGGGAAGCTGAAAACCCAGATGAGTCATAGGGATGTTTGAAGATTTTTTATTAGAGTTGTGGGTGGAATAATCTGGAAGTGAAGTAGTGGAAGCTTTTTCCCCAACAAGCTTTAAGAAGAGGTATGTAAAGCTTTGGAGCGGGGAAGAGGAATTAGTATGACCAGTGAAGATAGGGTAGACTGATCCCGCAAAAACATATGGGTGAGTACACACACCCCCAAAAGTCACAAAAAAAAAACCCAAAAAACAAAAACACAAAACCCACAAAAACCCAAGTAGAGAATGATAAGAGGAAACCCAAAAATCTGCCCCAAAGGCAGCCACACAGGGGGAGAAAAAGAAAAACCCGGGGATCGGGAAAAAGGGGAAGGGGAAGGGGGAGAAACAAGAAACACAAAGTTGGGGAACCCAAGATTAAAATGGGGGAGGGGGACCCCAAAAAGAAGAGGGGGGGCCCCCCCAAAAATTTTGGGGAACAAACAAAACCCGGGGGAAGGGAAGAGGCTGCTGATGAGCTTTTTTCCCCCCAAACATTGGGGGATAAATTCCCATGGGTCTGAGAGGGGGCAAAATGGGGAAAACCCCAACAATTTTTAAAATTTTTAAAAAAGGGGAATATGAGGTATGGAAGAAAAAAAATGTATTTCCCCAATTTTTAAAAAAAAAAATGTACCCCACTAAACTACAGACCAGTGTCATGACATGTATAGTATGCAAAGTCATGGAGAAGATAGTGGGGAGAAGAGTGGTGGAATGAAAGGAATGAGTTTAAAAAAACGACGGCCAACACAGTTTCAGGGACGGAAACCTTGCCCAAACCTACTGAGTTCTAGGGCAGGGTGACAGCAATAAGACAAGGGGGTAAAGGGGTGTTTACACATTCCAAAAAGGCTAGTGCAGAAGCGGGACAAGGCAGGGATAACGGGGGCACTACAATGGATCGGGGAATACCGTCAGGAAGACAGCAGCGAGTCATGGTACGGGCGGAAGTGTCGGGAAGGAAACGCCGGTGACGGGGGGGTTTTCCCGACCCGGGACCAGTGCTGTTTCTGGATTTGTGAACAAGACGGAAGGAATATTTTTGAAGTGTCCCTGTTTGCAGATGATAAAAAGGGATGAGAATAATTCAATCGGACGAACCGGGCAAAACTAAAGGGGGACGGGACAGGCTACTCCCCCAACAATTGGCTCCTGGATTTCCCAACCCCCCCAAAATGCAAAGTCATAAAATTTTTGGGGGGAAGGGGAAAAAAAGACCGCAGACGGAGTACAAAAGGGGGGGCCAGAATCAAACCCCAAAAAAGGGGAAACAGATCTTGGGGTGAGATAACCCGGCCCCCCAAAAACCCATAAAAAAACGCTGCAATATGGGGCCAAAAAAACCCCTAAGAACAGATTCCAAAATCAACAAAAAACCCAAACCCCCTGTGACACTGTGAGTTAGGCCCATACGGGGACCCAGCCCCTTTTTTGGGGAAACCCCACACCTCCAAGCACGAAAAAAGGGCAAAAAAGGAAGGGTTTTTACAAGATGCCCCGGAGCTAAGGGTCCACAGGGAGGTTGGGGAAACGACCTGAGAACTGGAGGACGGGAAAAATAGGGGGAAAAATTTTGACATATAAGAACTGAGGAATTGAAATACAAAAAAAAGAATTTTCCCAAAATAAAAGGCAGAAAGGGGGGCAAGTTTTAAACTAGATGAATCAAGAATTTTGGGGAAAATTTCTTATAAAGGGGGGGAATGGAATTTTTTAAAGGGTGGGGGAGGCAGGCTCCATACATAGCTTTGAAGAGGATGATAAAAGTATGGCCCCGGGAAGGGCCCCAAAGGGCGATGAAGAGGCGGGGCCAGGAGTTTGATGGGCCCCCCCAAAACCCCACAACTGGGGGAGTACAACTAAGGAGTACACGGGGAATGCTTTTTTTTCAGTGAGAAAACGGGGGTTTTTTTAGAATTTTTGGAAAAAAAACAATTTTTTTTAAATTTTATGAGTTGTCTCTGAACATTAATTTTATCGCACCCCCGTACATAATGCCCAAGGGGTGACAATATCCATCTCAAATTTTTCATTTCGTTTGGTCAAAATTGGGGGTGGTGATTTAACCTCCCGTCCCTTTTAAACCCCCCCGGGAAAAAGGGGGATAGAGGGGGAAGGTTTTTGAAGGCTTTGGTAAGATGGGAAGGAAAAAGGGGTGGGAAGGGAAATTAAAAGAAAGGGGTTTGGGGGGGGGGGGGGGGGGGGGTTTTTAAAAAAGGTTGGCCTCTATTTGGGAAAATTTGTTCCCCCAGTCACCGGGGGAAAATTTTGGGGGGGCCAACCCCCCCCGGGCCCCGGGTTTTTACCGGGGCCCCCTGTGTGTATGAAAAATTGTGAGTTTTTTGAGGGGGATCCTCCCCCCCATCAGTTGCACACATTTTTCCAGCATTCACAGCCACTGAGTTGGAAGAATGCATACTATTTGCAATTGCTTTTTTCGCAGGAGGTCGAATGGTATGCAAATGGTAGTTGCTGGGCTTTCGATATTTTTGGTGCTACCCCAAACTGGCCCCTTTCTGGGGGGGTTTCCCGAGGGTGATAGGTTTTAAAAATGTGTTTAGTAAAGGGGGGTCCCATAATTGGGGACATTTATTCGGGGAAATTGCTCGGGGGTTTCCCCCTTCTAATTCACGGGTAGGTCACCGGGGGTTTTGGGGAAATTTTCCTTGTGGATGAAACGTCTGACCCTTTTTTGTGGGTCATTTTTTTTGGGCGGTGGGGGTGTTAAAGCATAGTCGGTAGTGTTTATTGGTTGGGGGGTTTCCCCCGGGGGACATAAGTTCCTCATGTCATATAGTTGTCTTTTTTTATTTTTTCTATCCTTACATTAATTGCAGAATTTTCTGTTGTGTATGCAGGTCTTCCATCTTGATTCTTTTTTTTAATCTGGGCCCAATAAAGGGGGGGCTTTTTTCCCGGGGGCACATTAAGGGTGCAGCATTTTGGGTTTTTTGTTGTAAGTGATATGGGTAGGGTTTTTATTAGAAAAAATCTGATCATATCTTAAGGGTGCTTCTTGATGGGGGAGGGCTTTTTTGAATCGTATAGGGGGGAGGGGATTTTTGCCCCGGGTTTACTTTTTTGGGAGTTGATGAAGCAACTGTCGATCTCGACCCCAGGATTTTTTGGGGTTTCATATCGCGACACGTGAACCTCTTAGGGGGAACCCCCTTTGTCTTAAAGTCTGCTTATTTTTTTGGGGGCACCATGACAGGGGTTTTCCCCCTGCATGATTGAATATGATGACGACTGACTGGTGTCGCTCCCCGAGTCTTGGGGCAATGTTGGTTGGTTCTTTTCGATTTTTTCCAAATTTTAACTGACACTAAGTTTGTAATCTACTCCCTCGAACGTATATAAATGAATTCTCAGTTCTATCATGATCTGAAGACCAATGTGGTGGAATAAAAGAAACCTGCAAGATAGGTGTCCCGTGGCCTGGTAGGCAAATTTGCCTAAAACTATTTATGCAAACAATAAATAAGTCACACACACACCCCACACACACACACACACACACACACACACACACACACACCCCACACACACACACACCCGGGGGAGAGTGGAAACATTGGACGTTTTTCCTTACACCTGCTGCCCCGTTCACCTAGCAAGCAAGTAGGTACCTGGGTGTTAGTCGACTGGTGTGGGTCGATCCTGGGGGACAAATTTAAAGATCCCATTGTAAATAAGACAGACAGAGTCCTCGATGACGAACTGACTTTCTTGGGTTATCCGGGTGGCTAACCCTCCTGGGTTAAAAATCCGAACAAAATCTTATTTTATGTTACTTGTGGGAATGAGGCGACCTTTGGAAATGGTCCAGTGACCCAAGCTACCTTGTTTTATAAGGCCAGTGAATCCTAGTAGGAGAGAATAATGGAGGGCTTAGCTACGATCCCTGCTCTATCTCAGGTTTCAGATAAGAAATGGGGGCCCCCGGGTGTGAGTGGTCCAGCTGCAGATGCTTGACAAAATCCCACCCATCGGTCCCTTTTTTTTTTTTTCTCCCCAAAAAAACCTAAAGAAGAAGTTTGGCCCAATGGTTAATTTGCGGGGATGACTAGTGGATTTTTAGTTGCATTTCTGGTAGAGTACGAGAAGGTGATGGAGCCAGAAAGGGGGTTTTAAGGGGAAATGAATGATAAGGAGGTTTTGGCCCTCAAAAAATGCTATTTAATTTTTAATGGATTTTTTTGGGTTTTAAATCTGTTCGGGAGGATACCTGAAGTAACATGGAGGGTTTTCCCCTTAGGGGAAATTTCCCCGAGGCCCAGTCCATGACCAGGCCCTCGCGGTGGATCGGGGTCTGATCAACCAGGCTGTTACTGCCGACCGCAGGAAAAACCGACGTACAAACCCACAGCCCGGCTGGTCGGGTCCCCGTCCAGCCCCCTTGGTCCAGGCTATATTGGTTTTTCCCCCTTATTTATGTGGAAAGAAGTTTAACAATCTTGGGCCTCTGACACTTACTGCGTTCCTTTTTAGCATACTCTTTTTTTACCACGCTTTTTATTATTTAACCCCCGCCGACTTTTTTTCCCCCCCGGGGTGATTTTTGGGGGGCAGATGTGGGGCTAGTAGATCTAGGGTTTTAATGAATATTATGATGTAGCTTTCGCCGCATTCCAAAAAGTACAGGTGAAGGGGCTTCACTATTCCCCAGTAATTTATGTTCCTTTTAATTTAAAAAATACATCAATGAAAGTTCTCTTTTATATTCTCCAGGGTGCAGTGTCGCCTGCCTTGAAAGGGCCCTTAAAGGGCAAATTTTCTTTCCCGCCTAGAGAAAAAAAGCGATTTTAAAAAGAATTCATTGGCTTGGCATCCCTTTTTTAAAATTTTCCCTTATCCATTCTTATTTTCCTAGCAGATGTGGTAGATACATTGTTGTGGGTCTCTGAAAGTGAAAATTTTTTGATATTATCACTCACTGGTCCTTCACATTGGGGTTTGCTCTATTGGGGGTTTGGGAACTTTTTTTTTTTTCCGATCCAGTTTTTTTTTTCCCGTTTTTTCATTGCGGAGAAATTGAAATTTGTCATCATTGAACTTCATAATGTTTTCTAAGGCCCATCTGGTATTGTCAGCAAAGGACACGGTGCTGTGGCTTATATCTCGTCTGTGTTAGATATGAGGATGGGGAAAAAGGGATAGGAGCGAGTATTTACCGTGGAACAAAGTTTTCCCCAACGCCTCTGATTTTACCAGTTCACCATTATTCTTTGTGTTCATTGGTTGGAAACAAGATCCACCCCCCATTTTTGTTATTTTTATCCCATTTTTTGTGCTATTCACCTTCAAAACCAGGGACCCCAAAGCCCATGATGATTTTTTTCAAATCACTTGTTCTCTCTATGAAACTGCTGCACAGGAGTCCCTTCCCAAATAAAAAAGGGGGGGCCAATAAAACTTTAAAAAAAAATCCGGGGCCCAAGACTGTTCAACTGCCTCCCACATACAAACGGGGATTACCAATAGCCCCGAGGCTGTCTTCAAGAAGGCACTGACGGGCACCAAAGTCAGTACCGACCAGCCTGGGTTTTTTCATAGTTTAGCGGCCACGTAAAAGCCTTTGGGTTTTAGACCCCCGATCCACCAGGGCCTGGTCCAAACCGCCGCGGGGGCGTTGATCCCCCAAACCCCCTCCAGGTAAAAAAACCAGATCCCTTGTTTAAGGCTTTACGAAGTCTTTTTTACACATCTGCATTTTGTTTGTCCTCGGGATCCAAGACCATGTCAGTGGTCCATTTGTTTTGAGAGGAGGGGGATCGTCTAAACCCATGCTGTCCTGGGTTGCAATTATCTGGGGCCAGGTGGTTTAGGATCTAGCTTTTAGAACCCTTTTAAAGATTTTTATGTGGGAAATTTGTGTTATTTCTGTAATTCTTTCAATTGTTTACTGCCGCCTTTGTGGAGGGGGCTTTTCTGTTATTTTTACTGAATGGGATGACCCCTTTTATGCCCAGTTCGGTTCATATTTTTTGGGACTTGGGGCTGACACCGGCCATAGGGCACCAATTTAGTCCGCACCACACTTACCCGTCTCACTCTGGGGAGCTGACTTCCCCCGTCCCAAAGGGCTACTCCATTCCCGGGCATGGCCCCGGGCCGGGCAACTTAGACAGACTGCGTTCCAAAACCCAACGAAACTAAGAACACCTCCAAAGTTTTTTTTTATCCTGGTTTGACAGACTCAAATCTTTTTTAATATTGGCGAAGTTTTGACGCAGCAAGGGGTTTCCCGGAGGAAGGGAAAGGGAAGCCGAAGATGTTGTCTCCATTTCACTGCCCCATACAAGCGTTCCAAATCTATCTCTCTACCAGATGGGTGCTTGACTTCCTTGACCCCCTCCAAGGACTCTCCCTTGAGGGGTCAAATGATCGATAGAACTGATGATCCTAGCAAATGTGTGTACCTTGGATGGATGGTGTTGATTGCAACTTTGGTGACAGTCAGATGGTAGTCTGAGGACAATACTACTGAAAGAATCAACTGAACTTAATTAACTTGAGATAAAGGGAGAGTGACACCAGTCAGTCCATCTATCATCATCACCAGTCATGCAAGAGAAGCTGCCTCTCTCTGGCACCTTCAGCAAAATCAGCAACATCTGGGTATCTTTATATGTAGACGTTTCGCCAGTCAGTGGCTTTATCAATACAATACAAAGACATAATGTGAAGAATTATATACAAAAGATGAGGTAATCAGTCCCTCAGCCTTGGAGCTGGTGAAGAACACCGTAGTCTTGAAGGAACTGCAGCACAGTCATGGAGCCCCTTAGCTCTGGGACTAGTCTTGCTGCAAACCTTGCACTTTCAATTTCTTGGACGTGCTTGACCAGGTGTGGGTTCCAACTGTGTTTGGCATACCCAGTATGGGCCTTGACGTATATGGTGTGCTAGAGTCTTGAACGATTCCTTAGTGAGGTATCAGCAGTTATCTGATTGATGTGTGTGCCTCAGGAGATGTGCTCTGGTATTATACTCTCCCCAAGATCTTTTTCCTGAGTGAGGTTTGCAATCTTTGGCCCCCAGGACTATACTCTTGCCCTGGCAGTCTTGCCCTTCCCCTGATCTTCATGACCTTACATTTGGCAGGGTTAAATTCAAGGAGCCAGTTACTGGACCATGCCTTGTAGCCTGTCCAGGTCTCTTTGTAGTCCGCCTGATCCTCGACTGATCCTGATCCCAACTTCACATCATCTGCAAACAGGGACACTTCTGGAGTCTATCCCTTCCTGTTATGTGTCTATTCATATATACTAAAATAGTACAGGTCCTGGGGACTCGACCCCTGTGAACCCCACTCGTCACAGGTACCCACCTCCTGGACACCTGTCACGTACCATGACTCGTTGTTGGCCCTTGACAGATATGCGCCTCTTGGGATCCATTGCAGTATTCTTTCCTGTTACGTGCGCCTGTTCTAGCTTTGCATTAACTCTTGTGAGGAACTGTGTCGAACGTGCCTTCTTGCAGTCCAAGAAAATGCAGTCTATCCAATTCCTTAACTGTCTTATTTCCTGTTACCTTGTCATAAAACTCCAGTAGGTTTGTGACACAGGATTTTCCTTCCCTGAAATCCATGCTGGTTGCTTATAAGGCTGTCCTTTTAGGTGTTCACCCACTCTCCTCCTGATGATCTTCTCCATGACTTTATACTATACACGTCAGTAACACAGGTCTGTAGTTTAACTCTGCAGTTCGTTCCCCTTCTTAAAAATTGGGACTACATTTGCCATCTTCCACACCTCAGGTATTTGCCCAGTTTCAATGGATGTGTTGAAGATTTTTGTTAGTGGCACACTCAACATCTCTGCTCCCTCTCTAAGGCCCCATGGAGAAATGTTCAGTCCCACCGCTTTTGAGGTATCGAGTTCACATAGCAGTTCTTCCTTCCTCCTCGGTTGTGTGTATTTCATCCAGCACTTGTTGGTATCCTCCCTATTCTGAATTCCTGGAGTCCTTCCTGTCTCCTCTGTAAAACTTCTTTAAATCTCATGTTAGCTCTCACATACCTCTTGGTCTTTCTTGTGAACTCCCCACCTTCCTTCCTCAGCCTGTTTACCTGGCCCTTTGACTGTTGTTTTCCTCCGATGTGGCTATACAACAGCTTTGGGTCAGACTTGACTTTTGATGCTGTATCATTTTCGTATTTCCTGAGCCTCCCTTCTTACCTGTGCATATTCGTTTCTTGCTCTTCGCTAATCTCTTTATTTCCTGGGTCCTTTGTCTTCTGTATTTTTTCCATTCTCTAGTGCACTTGTTTTTGCCTCCCTACACCTTTTTTGGTGAACCAAGGACTCGTTCTGGTCTTCCCATTACTTCTGTTTCCTTGGAAAAAACCCTCTCCTCTGCCTTTTTTGCATTTGTTGTCCATATTCCATCATTTCTTTTTGGTTTTCCTGCAATTCCTCTCCCATGAACGTCTTGAGGAAGTTCCCCATGCTTGTAGTCCCCCTTTTGTAGTTTCTGTTTTCCTTCCTATTCCTGCTCCTCTCCACTTGTAGCTCAACTATATAATCAAAACACAGAACGAAATGATCACTAGCTCCAAGGGCCTTTCATCTGATATCCTCGATGTTCGAACTACTCAAGGTGAATACTAGGGCCAGTCTTGCTGGATCATCCTCATCCTCTCTGGTAGTGTCTTTTAACATGTTGATGGCAGAGGTTTTCCAGTACCACATCCATCATCTTGCCTCCATGATTCAGGGGCCCCCTGGGCTCCAGGTTTTCCCAATCAATCTCTTTGTTTTGAATTGGGTCTCCCCTTTGGGCCCTACCCGGCTAGGGGTGTCTACCATTTCTGTTGCTCTGTCGTATTCTTCTTGGCCTCCTGCAGTTCTGTGGCGGGTTTGACATTCAGCATTACCACCTATACCCTCAGACTGGATTGTTTCCTACTATGTATCCTTTTGCCCATTCCATCCATTCCCTTCCATTCCTAAATCACCGTTCTTAATGAGCAGTGCAACTCCTCCCCCTCTGCTCCCTCTATCTTTCCTGATTGATATCCGGGGGGAAAATTGCATTTTTATCATCCTTGGTTTCGTTTCTGTGGTGTTTATGTCTGGGATTTTTCCTTTTTATTTTCAGCCACTCTTCCATTTATTTGTTATTCCATCTGCATTTGTATCCAAACCCTTCTTCTTTTCAAACGTATCTGGGGTCCCTTGGGGGTTTGGGAAAGGGGGGGGAAAAGGGGGGGGGGACTTGGGTTGGTTTTTTGGGGGAGAAGTTTTTTGGTTTGGGGGTTTTAGGTTGGGGGAACTTGGGT
>WNWK01047394.1:0-13950 GCA_009830355.1 Cherax destructor | reverse complement strand
GGTATTTACTTAAAAGGTCTTAGGGTAAAAGGAAGATACTTATAGGCTAAAATGATACTTACTCAGGCTTAACTGCTGTATCTGAAAACTTCTCCTGCCCTCTCCATGGGTTATTTAAACCACCATGTTATACAAAAATATATATATTCATGGATCAACATACTAACCCCAGTGTTTTGATACACTGAAGATCACAGAATATCATGGTAACATCAATCTACACAAACCCCATTACCTTTTGGGTACTCATTCAGCCCAGAAACCAAGTTAAGGTCATCATTTTACAATACCAGCTCACAGCATCAGCCATGTTCCAGGAGCAAGGGATTGTGGGAAAACAGGAGTCTGTCTAAGCTCCTCCCCCTCAAACATAAACACATCACTTTGCACATCTCCACATCCACTCTCAATATATCTTATGTTATTACCATGAGACATGCAACTATTAACTAGTACTTATAAAAATGTGCATTTATATTTTATATAACCTATTATATTGAGAAATCAGGTAATTCAGCTTCTTAAGTTTTAAGGATGGCCAAAGCCTTTAAACCTCCCAAGCAGTACTTCTGATTAATTCAATATAATTAGGTATTCATGTTATTTAATTACTACAATACATGCTGGGCTCCATAGCCCCCATAACAAGTCCATAATACCCCATAACAGTCTTTTAAAGACCATAACAAGACAAAGATCACAACAGCCAGGAAGATGATGGGGTGGGTATTGAGAACTTTCAAAACAAGGGAAATAATGCCGATGGTGACACTCTTCAAATTGCTAGTGCTCCCTCACTTAGAATACTGCTCTGTGCTGACGGCCCCGTTCAGGGCAGGAGAAATATCAGAGCTGGAACAAATTAAGAGATCGTTTACGGCTCACATTGAGCCATTGAAACATCTAAATTATTGGGAACGCCTTCAAGTCTTGAACATGTACTCATTGGAGCGGAGGAGAGAGAGATACATGATAATATATACTTGGAAAGTACTTGAGGGCCTGGTCCCAAATCTGCACACTGCCATAACAACATACTGGAGTGAGAGATATGGGAGAAAGTGTAAAATAAACCCAGTGAGGAGCAGGGGTGCGGTGGGGACAATACGGGAGCACTGTATTAACATCTGGGGTCCCAGACTATTCAACATCTTACCAGAAGATATCCGAAACATCGCTGGAACCAGTGTAGAAGCCTTCAAGAGGAAACTGGACAAGTATCTTCATCGGGTGCCAGATCAACCAGGCTGTGATGGATATGTGGGGCAGCGGGCCTCCAGCAGCAACAGCCTGGTTGACCAAGCAAGCACCAGACGAGCCTGGCCCATGGCCGGGCTCAGAGAGTAGATACTCTCGAAACTCTTCAAAGGTAAAGGTAAGGTATTTTTTCACAATAGGGCCAAACACATCATCAACCCAATCTTTGAAAATTGGCCTTGTGACCCATGCATTTTGATTTGATTTCCACATCTCACACAATCTTTTCTTGTGGACATTGTGTTTCTTAAACACTCTGGGAGTTTCAGAGTGATACACGAGTAAAGGCTTCACTTTGGAATCCCCACTTGCATTTCTACACAACATGAGAGTTAGCCTATCTTTCATAGGCTTGTGTCCTGGCAGTGTCTTTTCCTCCTGCATGATGTAGGTCCGGTTGGGCATTTTCTTCCAAAACAGGCCTGTTTCGTCACAGTTAAACACTTGTTGGGGTTTCAGATTTTCACTCTTTATGTAGTCCTGAAATTCCTGCACAAACTTTTCAGCAGCACATTTGTCTGAACTTGCAGCCTCACCATGCCTTACAACACTGTGTATGCCACTGCACTTCTTAAATCTCTCAAACCAGCCTTTGCTGGCCCTAAATTCACTACCAGCAGCACTCGTTCCAGGAGTTTTCTTCACAAGATTTCATGCAGATGCCTTGCCTTCTCACAAATAACAGACACCACTACACTACACACACAACCCGCACATAGAAGAGAGGAGCTTACGATGACGTTTTGGTCCGACTTGGACCATTTACAAAGTCACACTAACACACAGAACAGGAAGAAGGGGTATTTATAGGCAGCAGACAGGGGAGGACACAAGAGAGTGGTGGAGTAATAGGGGAAGTAGTAGTGGTAATGGAAGTACGTAGTAGTAGTGGTAGTGGAAGTAGTAGTAGTAGTAGAGTCAGTCATATTCTGGGAGAGAGGAGCACTGCAATACAGCTGGCGGCCTACATAGGGTAAGGACAAGAACACAGAGGGGGGAAAAAAATGTTGAAAATAAAATAAAGAAGGACAAATACAAGGAGAAATACAGAGGAGAAAGAAAGAGGAGAAGGGGGAAGACTACTACCACTACTACTACTTCCATTACCACTACTACTTTCCCTATTACTCCACCACTCTCTTGTGCCCTCCCCTGTCTGATGTCTATAAATACCCCTTCTACCTGTTCTGTATGTTAGTGTGACTTTGTAAATGGTCCAAGTCAGACCGAAACGTCATCGTAAGCTCTCTTGTGTGTGCGGGTTGTGTGTGTATTGTTCCAGTCACGGTATTGTGCCTTTTTTGTTATCCACTACAGTCTTCCACTATTTGTTTTTCTTTAATCCACAATAACAATAACTTTTCTATTTGTTCCATAATTGGTGACCTTTGTTTTGTAAGCACATTTACTCCTTTGGCAACATCAGCATCCTTGATTTGTTCTTTCTTTGACAGGATGGTTGTAATTGTTGATTTGTTTTTCCAAAACATCCTGGCAAGTTCCAGCACCCGCATACCACTCTCATATTTCTCAATCACCTCTCTCTTAAATTCCATGGTGTTTCTCACTCTCTCTGCCACAGGAACTTTACTAAGAACTTTCTTGTGAGCCATGGTTACTTATTTCGCAGTTGCACTGACAAAAAACAATGGAAAACAAGCAAAATGTTTGGATGAATGAGCAGAAGTTTCCTTATGCACCGAGACACAGCCAAACTGAAGCGCAAGCGGCCCCAGCCGGCGGACCGACGCATACCATATGGCTGCTAACCGAAATAACGACCGTTAACTGGGAGCCGTAAAACCGGCTGTTAATCGAGTTGGCCGCTAACAGGAACAGCCGCTAACCGAGGGTTCACTGTTTGTATGAAGCACGTACCATTGAGGAAACCCAGAAGAAGATCAGATATAGAGAGAGAGCGTAGGGGATGGTACAGAAGAAGAAAACGGGTTACTGAATTGTTGAAAAACACAAATATGTTGCAACAGAGGAGAGATAACCTTAACCGAGAGACCACTGAATTAGAACAAAAACTTAAGATGTCATACCTAACAGAAGAAGTACAAAGGGAACAAAGAGCCATACAGGATATTGCAAGAAACCTAAAATATTTCTATTCCTATGCAAAATCCAAGCTAAGAACTACCTGTAGAATTGGACCATTATTGAGAGGAGATTCGTATACTGACGGTGAACAGGAAATGAGTGAAATCCTAAAAGAATAGTATGAGTCGGTGTTCAGCAACCCACTAAATGACAGCAAGGTAGAAAATGCAGAAATATTTTTCACTCCAGCAGAAGGCTGTGCAGACCAACTAACTGACATTAGTACAAATCCCATAGATTTGGAAAAAGGAATGGACAACATGCCCACTCACTCAGCACCTGGACCAGATTCATGGAATGCTTTATTTATAAAGAAGTGCAAAGTACCATTAGCATGAGCCCTTAGTATTCTTTGGAGAAAGAGCTTAAATCTAAGTGAAATACCGGAGGCCTTAAAGAGTGCAGACATAGCTCCTTTGCATAAGGGAGGTAGTAGAGCACTAGCTAAAAATTACAGACCAGTAGCCCTAACTTCTCACATCATAAAAATCTTGGAAAGAGTGATGAAATGGCAGATTACAAAGCTCATGAACCAGCACAACCAACATAACCCGAACCAGCATTGCTTTAGAGCGGGACGATCATGCCTGTCACAGCTGCTGAACCATTATGACAGAATTACGGAGGCACTGGAAGAGGACCAAAATGCAGATGTGATTTACACAGATTTTGCAAAGGCGTTTGACAAATGCGATCATGGAGTGATAGCGCACAAAATGAGGGTCATGGGCATTATGGGAAAGGTAGGCAGATGAATTTTCGAGTTCCTGGCACACAGAACACAAAAAGTAGTAGTGAACAGGGCAAGATCCAGCATCAGCGAGGTCAAAAGCTCAGTGCCCCAAGGCACTGTCCTGGCACCTCTGCTGTTAATCATCCTCATAGCAGACATAGATAAAAACACCCGGCACACTTTTGTATCATCATTTGCAGATGACACTAAAATAAGCATGAAAGTCACTATGGTAGAGGACACTGAAAAATTACAGGAAGACATAAGCAGGGTTTTCCAGTGGGCAGTGGAGAACAACATGACGTAAAATGGTGATAAGTTTCAGTTGCTTAGGTATGGAAAGAATGAAGAACTTGAGAGGAACACTATATACAAAACTCAAGAGGGTCACCACATAGAACGAAAGGAACACGTAAAGGACTTAGGAATAATTATGTCTGCTGATCTTTCTTTTAAAGACCATAACAAGACAAAGATCACAACAGCCAGGAAGATGACGGGGTGGGTATTGAGAACTTTCAAAACAAGGGAAATAATGTCGATAGTGACACTCTACAAATCGCTAGTGCTCCCTCACTTAGAATACTGCTCTGTGCTGACGGCCCCGTTCAGGGCAGGAGAAATATCAGAGTTAGAACAAATACAGAGATCGTTTATGGCTCACATTGAGCCATTGAAACATCTAAATTATTGGGAACGCCTTTGAGTCTTGAACATGTACTCATTGGAGCGGAGGAGAGAGAGATACATGATAATATATACATGGAAAGTACTTGAGGGCCTGGTCCCAAATCTGCACACTGCCATAACATACTGGAGTGAGAGATATGGGAGAAAGTGTAAAATAAACCCAGTGAGGAGCAGGGGTGCGGTGGGGACAATACGGGAGCACTGTATTAACATCCGGGGTCCCAGATTATTCAACATCTTACCAGAAGATATCCGAAACACGGCTGGAACCAGTGTAGAAGCCTTCAAGAGGAAACTGGACAAATATCTTCACCAGGTGCCAGATCAACCAGGCTGTGATGGATATGTGGGGCAGCGGGCCTCCAGCAGCAACAGCCTGGTTGACCAGGCAAGCACCAGACGAGCCTGGCCCATGGCCGGGCTCAGAGTAGATACTCTCGAAACTCTTCAAAGGTATATCAAAGGTGGCCTTGGATTTACATGCACAAAAGAATGAACATTCAATTTCACACTTACCTTTATTGAAGACTGATGTTGCTGGATGGAAGACAGGGAAGAGGGAAGAGAGGTTTTTCTTTGTAAGGGGAATCCCCCTCCATAAGGACTCTAGGTACCAAGTCATCATCTGGGGTCACTTCCCTTCTTTGTCTTTTACTGCCACTAGGAGCAGCCCGAGTCACTGCACACCTGCGGCACTAAATATCTGTCCAGAGAGCTCTGTTGCTGGCATCTCTTAAAATGTCACTAAAATGGGATAAGAGATTGTCATTATACAGTGGTACCTCTACTTACGAGCAGCTCCCAACTCAAACAATTATGTAAGTGTATTTTTGTAGGTGCTTTTGTAAGTGTATTTTTAGGGGTCTGAAATGGATTAACCTAATTTTCGTTATTTCTTATGGGAAAAAATTCCTTCGTTATCAGCACTTGAATAGCCGACTTTCAAGAGGAAACTGGACAAATATCTTCACCAGGTGCCAGATCAACCAGGCTGTGATGGATATGTGGGGCAGCGGGCCTCCAGCAGCAACAGCCTGGTTGACCAGGCAAGCACCAGACGAGCCTGGCCCATGGCCGGGCTCAGAGAGTAGATACTCTCGAAACTCTTCAAAGGTATATCAAAGGTAGAACGAATTTTGCTCGTAAGTAGAGGTACCACTGTACATGTTGCCAAGACGGATTTCAGCATCTTTGTCAGGGTGATGTTCCTCCACAAATGAATACATCGTAGTCCACATTGCACAAATCTCCTTAATCTTTGAAGGCCTTGCATCTCTCTTCCTCATTCATTGAAGCAATTTCCTGAGTTGTGGTTTGATGGTGTTGCACCTCGAGCTCTTGCAGCTCTTCAGTGGTTAGATCTTCATTGTGGTCCTTCACCAACTCTTCCACATCCTCTCCACTCTCATCCAACCCCATGGAATTCCCCAATGCTACAATACTTAACACAACTTCCATAGGCTCCTCAGGGTCAGCCCCAAACCCTTCAAAATCCCTCTGGGACAGAATCTGGCCACAACTTTCTCCAAGCAGAGTTCATCGTCCTGGAAGTTACTTCCTGCCAAGCTTAATCTACAAGGCTTATGCACTGGAAGATATTGAAGTAATCCCTCCAGAACTCTCATAAGGTCAATTCAGAGTCCGAGGTTATGTCAAAGCCACTTTGAAATATTGCTTTGTTGTATAGTTTTTTGAGGTTAAAAATAACCTGCTGGTCCATGGGCTGGATGACAGGAGTGGTGTTAGGAGGCAAGAACTTCACTGTTACAAAACTGAATTCCTTAGACAATTGGTCTTCCAAGTCTCGAGTATGAGCAGGAGCAATGTCCATTACCAGGAGGCACTTTAGCCCCAATTTCTTTTCCAGGAGGTATTTCTTCACATTTGGGCCAAACACATGATTAAACCATTCCAGGAAAATTTCCCTTGTGACCCATGCCTCAGGGTTAGCCTTCCACATCACACAATTTACTCCTGACGACACTTTTTCTTAAACACACTGGGATTTTCAGAGTGATACACAAGTAAAGGTTTCAATTTTAAATCCCCACTAGCATTACCACACAACAAGAGTTAGCCTCTCTTTCATAGGCTTGTGTCCTGGCAGTGCCCTTTTCCTCCTGCGTGATGTAGGTCCTCCTTGGCATTTTCTTCCAAAACAGGCCTGTTTCGTCTCGATTAAACACTTGTTCGGGTTTGAAATTTCCAGCCTCTACATATTCTTTGAATTCACGCACAAGTTTTTCAGCCGCATGTTTGTCTGAACTGGCACCCTCACCATGCCTTACAACACTGTGTATGCCACTTCGCTTCTCGAATTTTTCGAACCAGCTTTGCTGGCCTTAAATTCACAAACATCAGCACTGGTTCCAGGGATTTTCTTGACAAGATCGGCATGCAACTGCTTTGCTTTTTCACATATGATTGATTGCACAAAACTATCGCCTGCTAGCTGTTTTTCGTTTATCGACACCAACAAAAATTTCTCCATATTTTTCAATTGTTTATCGTATTCACCCTTTTCGCAACATTAGCTTCCGTGGTTTTTCTCTTTGCCACACTGGAACTGATGGTTGATGGGGCCTTATTGTATATTCTGCCGAGCTTGGCAATACGTACGCCACTATCATATTTTTCTATTTCTTATGTTCTACGGTGTTCTTCACTTTCTTTACCAAAGGACTGGCACTAGGAGCTTTCTTTGGGCTCATGGTATCTTATTTAGTAGTCACACACAATAATCAAGGGCCAAAAACAATGAATTGTTAAGAAATGCTTTGTATGAACTCTCAGGATGTTCACTCAACCATAAACAATGCTACACTGCGTGACAATGTGCGTGGGAGGTGGGCTTGCGGGCTTTGTATGTGCGCTGGACACTGGTCAGGTCCCATACCATCAAAGAAAACTGAGCCAATTGGCAAAAACGGAGGTAATATTTAAACGAAAAAAGTGCGCGAAAACTGAAATCGGCGAAAACGGAGATACGCAAAAACAGAGGGTCCACTGTACAGTGGAACCTTGGTTTTCATATGCCCTGGTTTTCATAGAATTCGGTTTTTGACGACTTTTTTTCATCAAAATTTTGTTCGTTTTCATACATCCGCTTAGTTTTTGTAGAGTTGACAATGGTCCACCATACCAAATGCGTACGCCTGCCCGTGCCCTCACAAAGCATCCCACGCGTTCTGACTCAGTCTGGCTTTGTTTCTTGTTGAGTGAGCATTTTCCCAAGTGTTCATCCAAAACATTTCATAATAATTATTAGTTTTTTGTGCTTTATTGAGTGAGACTGCTAAATAAGCCACCACGGGGCCAAAGAACGTTCTGAGTGCCAGCCCATTGATAAAGGTGAGAAACACAATAGAATTCAAGAAAGAACTCTTAGTAAAGCACGAAAGTGGCATATGCATGGCCGATTCCCCTTCCAAACAGTAACCTTTCCTCCTCCCTCTCCCCTCTTCACCGTCTTCCATACGCCAACAAGTCTTCAATAAAGGTAAAAGTAATGTTAAATGTTCATTTATCCATTTCATTAGTCATTTATATTTATTTCTCATTGTTTTCTGTATGTAAAACTATAGGTATTCTCTATAAAATGTATTTTTTAATATTTTTGGGTGTCTGGAATGGATTAATTGGATTTACATTATTTCTTATGAGAAATATTGCTTCAGTTTTCGTACAATTCGGTTTTCGTCAGACTTTCTGGAAGGAATTAATCACAAAAACTGAGGTTCCACTGTACTTACTGAATACCTAATAGTACAGGTCGGCCATCACTGATCTGTCAATCACTAATCCGTCACTAGTTTGGCACTAATTTCGGCCAGCACAATTTAAAATTTCCCACGTCACCGCACCACCCTGCTGCTACAGTTGACTGGTGAACTGCTAAAAGGTCTAGACCAATGCAGTTTTATAAATGAAAAAGAAATCCTGACAGCCCTTCACCTCGAGACATGTAAATGTGCTTAGTTGTAAATTTCAGCTCTTGACTCTGGAAGCAGCAGTGATGTACTTCATTGTGCAAGTCAAATTGGTTAACTTTATTAACCAACTTTTACTGATTTATGGGGTATTTTAAAGGTAACAGGAGGAGGTTAGCTGTTGGGTTAAGTGTATTCTAACCTAAGCAAGTTTATTCAGGTATACACAAATAGTTATACATAGATTATCATACATAGCAGTATATGTGTAGAGAACCTAGGATAACCCAAAAACGCCAGAGCGACTTATTTCCATTGGGGTCCTTGTGATAATTATTATTTATACAGTAGACACTTGTTTGGCATGTTTTGGTTATAGCACTATTGAATTGTGGCATATTTTTGTATAACACTTCGTAAAATTAACTTAACACGGTTGAGTTTGTGGGAGGGGAAAAAATTTGGAGCGTTGCCCGCGGAATACATTCTGCCTGGCTGTGGGTTAGACCATAGTCAACGGGGGAGACCTACCGCCATCCCCCGCCATCCCCACCACTCCCACCACCCTTGTCCCAACCTGTCAGTACCAAGCTTCTGGAATAAATTTAGCATTGCAGATGCCATCAGCTATGCTAGAAGTGCATGGAATGAAGTGCCCCAATCAACATTAAATGCAGGCTGGGGAAAGTTATGGCCTTCTGTAGTTAATTTTCACTGGTTTTTCCTTGCTCGAGTCAGGTTCAGGAAATTGTTCAGCTGACAGAGATTACCAGGTGATGGTTTTGAAGATATGAATGAAGATGTGAATGAGCTCTTAGAAGATGATGATGAAAACAGGAGTCCAGAGGCAATGTTGGCAGAGCTTGATGTGCAGATACAAGGGAGCCACATAACAGATGATGATGAAGAACCTGAAGAAAATCAGTTAACATTGCAGCAGTTATGTGAGCAGTTCCTTATTATTGGTAAAGTTGCAGACTTTCACTGAAGAGGACCCTGACAAATCTAGAAGCAGTGCTTTCAAGTGGGGTCTAGACCAGTTGATGATGCCTTACTGTCAGCTGTATAATGTACTGCAGGGTAAAAGAGCCCAGAGATCCATTATAGAATTATGCACACTCCAATACAACCATCGACTTTATTACCAGAACCTCCACCATCCACTTCTGCTGACCACCAACAGCGATCCATTTCAGCCCAGTAGGGCCACACCATGCATATCCACTCTCTTCACAATCATCCACAAACATCATTACCCACAATTTAAGGTAAGAAATACTATTATTTCTATTTCATTTGTAGTCTTAAGCAGTAATATCACAATGAACTACAATTACTTGTTCACTTTTAGTTTTGTAAGATCTGTTGGTCTAAAAAAAGTTGTTTGGCTTTTTGGGGGCTCCCAGGAATGTTAACACGGTTTTAAATAACACGGCATTTTCAGGAACGTAACTCCCGTGTTAAACGACTGTCTACTGTATTTAAAAATAAAAAATAGGTAAGTGTCTTAACTATGTAAAAGCACTTACAATAAAAGACGATATACTACTAAGGGAGAGATAAAATTAGTTATTTTCATACAAGAAATCACTCTTCACAAGACTAAGGAAACATGAGCAATGTGCCACTGATTGCCATGCCTCAAAAAAAAAAAAAAAAAACTTATGCAGTTTATGCAACTGAGGTAGTTTTATCAGCAACCACTCTTGCATGTATTATGCATGCTTGCTTATACCCCAAGTGATGGATACGGAAGAGCTGAAATAACCCTTTGATGCCTTGGAACCAGGAGCAGTTTTCTCTTGTGTACTAATATAAGTTCTAGAAGGCGTCTTCTTCCAGAACAATTCAGTCTCATCACTTGCTAAGGTGCACAGCCACCCTCAAAAATAATTTCCAGAAACTCTGTTGGGAAATTATCTGCTGCTATGTAGTCTGCAGATGCACTTGCCACAGAACTTTACATTATGAAGCTTACTGTGCACTTTAAAATGATTAAACCATTCATGACTAAAGGTTCACTCATTTGCAGGATTTCTTTCCTGCTCTCACACTGATACTAAGATAAGGTTTTCTCACAGATCACAAGTAAATTAAATGGTGCATGTTTCTTTTTCTCCTGAATCCAGTCATTCAGCATTTAACCCTTTGAGGGTTTCGGCCGTACTAGTACGGCTTACGCCCCAGGGTTTTCACCGTACTAGTACGCCTAAATTCTAGCACCCTCAAATCGAGCAGAAACAGGCTGGTAGGCCTAGATGTGAGAGAATGGGTCTGTGCGGTCAGTGTGCGCAGTATAAAAAAAATCCTGCACCACAATGCATAATGAGGAAAAAAAAAACCTGACAATTTTTGGTTTAAAACAGCGACTTTGCAGTTTATTTTCGTATGGTATTTATGCTTGTATTCTCGTTTTCTTGGTCTCATTTGATAGAATGGATGATATATTACAGAAATAGATGATTTTGATTGGTTTCACGATGACAAGTACTGTACCTTGAAACTGAGCACAAAGTAGTGAAAATGTTCGATTTTTGCTGATGTTCAAGAGTAAACAAATCACGCCGTACATCCAATACACATCAACTGGGGAGTCTAATATTCTTGTACAAGTGCGCTGATATTATTTATACCATTTTTACAATGATGCAGTTGTATACATAACGGTAAATCTTCTATTTTTTTTTTTTGAGAATAAAAATTCAAAATGGAAAGTAAAAGTATTGTGAGAGGGGCCTGGAGACGTGACTAATGAACAGAGAAGACGTTATTTGAGTGCCAGGATTGTCTTGTTTATTCTGGACCATATTTTGAAATTGGCATCTTTTGAAATTTGTGTGAAATTGGCCAAATTGCGAATTTCTGACCACCTTATTGGGTAGTTGAAATTGGTAAATTGGCAGTTTCTTATACTCGATTGAACAAATGGAATTCTAGTGCAATAGCTATAATTTTAATAGACAAACATTGGAATTTGCCGAAAATAGGGCTCAGTGGGGGAAATCGCTCGTGCGTAAATAGCATCGATACCTCTAACTTCGCAAAAGCATAATTCTGTTAGTTTTCCATCAAATTTCATAATTTTGGTGGCGTTATGACTGGGAAAAAGATTCTCTATCATTTCGTAAGAATTTTTTTTTTTTTTTCCGAAAAATTTGTGACCCTGAGAACGAGTTTGGGAGAGGGCCTCGTGACCCTCAATGGGTTGAGTGTATATTGACTATTTTCCAGTTTTTTCAACAGGTCTCAATTTGGGTTACTCATTACACATGCTCTTATTTTCTCTTCATTGTCTTTAATTAAATTAATTGTTGATTCCTTTACACCATAGGCTTTGGCTGTATCATCCATACCTGCACCACTTTTTGGCATATGTTACCTCTATTTTCTTCATTAGAGGCATAGTTTCATACTTAAACTTTGTGGCACTTTTACTTAAGACTAGATTTCCTTTTTTTTTTATGCCATGATTAACCCTTTCACTGTCGGTGCTGTAATATTACGCCAAAATTCTAGCGGCTGCCAATCTTGCAGAAGAAAATTGGTAGGCCTACATACGAGAGAATGGGTCTGAGTGGTCAATGTGCGCAGTTTAAAAAAAATCCTGCAGCACACAGTGCATAACGAGAAAGATCTCCGCCCGTGTTTTTGGTTTAACCCTTTGACTGTCGCAACTCCTAATCCTGAGTGCTCTCCTGTTGTCGCAAAATTTAAAAAAAATATATATACTGTATGTATATTTTTTCTTATGAAAGATAAAATCTTTTCCTGATGGTAATGACACCAAAAGTATGAAATTTGATTGAAAGCTTACGGAGTTACGCTCTCGCGAAGTTGATCTCGGCGATATATACGCATCGGCAATTTCGCTGACTTTGAGCCCTATTTTCGGCCAATTCCATTGTTCCAGTCGACCAAACTCATAGCTATTTGTTTAGAACTCCATTTGTTCTATTGATTGAGTACAAGAAACCACCAATTTACCGATTTCAACTACCCAATAGTGGTCAGAAATTGGCAATTTGGCCAATTTCATGCAAAATAAAAAAGTTGTCAATTTCAAAATAGGGTCCAGAATAAACAATGCAGACATTCCTGGCACTAAAATAAGATGTTATCTGTTCATTAGTCACATCTTTAGGCCCCTCTTGTATTACTCTTGCTTTCTATTTTGATTTATTCACAAAAAATAGAAGATTTACTGTTATGCAGACTATTGCATTATTGTAAAAATGGTATAAATAATATCAGTGCACTTGTGAAAGAATATTACACTCCAATTGATGTGTATTGGACGCGTGGCATGATTTGTTTACTCTTGAACATTTGCAAAAATCGAACATTTCCTCTACTTTGAGCTCAATTTCAAGGTAGTTTTCATCATGAAACTAATCAAAATCATCTATATTTCTGTAGTATGTCTTCCATTCTATCAAATGAGACCTAAAAAAAGAGAATACAACCATAAATACTATACAAAAATACACCTCAAATACGGCGTTTTTTAATCCAAAAAAAAACGGTCCGAGTTTTTTTCTCATTATGCACTGCGTGCTGTAGGATTTTTATACAGCACACACTGACCACACAAACCCATTCTCTCAGTATGTGGGCCTACTAGCTTTCTCCCGCTTGATTTGAAGCCGCTAGAATTTGTGAGTACATATACGTCCGAAACAGTGACTCGTAAGACGGATATATACGACCGAAACAGTCAAAGGGTTAAAACACTGACTTTGTGGTGTATTTTCCTATGGTATTTATGGTTGTATTCTCGTTTTCTTGGTCTCATTTGATAGATTACAGAAATAGACACGATTTTGAATGGTTTATGGACTAAAAGTACCTTGAAATTGAACTCAACATAGCGGAAATGTTCGATTTTTGCTGATGTTCAAGAGTAAACAAATCATGCCACGCGTCCAATACACGTCTGCTGGTGGGTCTAATATGCTTTCACAAATGCGCTGATATTATTTATACCATTTTTACAATAATGCAGTAGTCTGCGTAACAGTAATAATAATATTTTTATTTCTATGCATGTTACAAGTGTACAATGTTATTGGTAGTTACAATTATAAAACTGTAATGCAAGGAGAGCCACTGGCATGCCATGGCATTAGGGGCAGTTTATTCTAGAGACTTATTCACTAAGTACTTAATGCTAAAGAAATTGATTGAGTTTATTCTAGTTCTGTATTATTTAATTTATAATATGGTTATACATACTAT
>WNWK01047393.1:0-13950 GCA_009830355.1 Cherax destructor | reverse complement strand
ACCTAAAGTGGACACAATTGTTTAACCCATGGAGGGTCAAGACCCACGATTGTAAACTCGTTCTCAGGATCGAAAAATATTTAAAAAAAAAAAAAAAATCTTATGAAATGATAGAGAATGTTTTGTGAGAGTTATAGGCCAAAAACAAATTTGCGATCAATACTTACCGAGATAAGGAGGCGTGAAGTTGACAAAGCGAACCGCTTACAGCAACATCACCGAATGCCGGTCACGGTAATTGTTTATTTATTTTTTCTACTTCTTTTATTTTTAACATTTTATTTTTCAAGTAACTTTTACGGCCTGTGAGACCAATACAGTGATCCCTCGTGTTTCGATCAGTCTGATTATTGGTTATTTTGTGTTTTGGTTGCTTTTCGGTCTATGTTTCCCCGTGCATCGGTTATTCCTCGTGTATCGGTCTGTACCAGACCTGTTCGCCTGCCCGTGCTTGCATGCCTCGCCGTGCAGGACGCCAGTCTAGCTTGTTTACACTTGAGAGAACATTACCCAGCGCTCTTTCAAACATTTCACAATAAATTTACTCTGTTTATTGGTGGTTTAGTGATTGTCACTGTGAAATAAGTCACCATGGGTTCAAAGAAGCTTCCTAGTGGCACCCTGTGGTAAAGAAAGTGAGGAACACCATCAAGTGAAGAAGGAGATAGTAGAAAAATATGAGAGTGGTGTACGTGTGAGTGAGCTTGCCAGGATGTACAGAAAAAACATGTCTACTATCACCTCTATCCTGGCAAAGAGAAAAGAAATCAAGGAAACTAATGTTGCAAAAGGGGTTGATATGTTAACGAAAAATAGATCGAAAACAGTGGATGAGGTTGAGAAGTTGTTGGGGGTGTGGATCAATGAAAAACAGATAGTGGGTGATAGTATTTCCACGGCGATAATTTGTGAAAAGGCAAGGCAGTTACATGCAGATCATGTCAAGACAATGCCTGGAACCAGTGCTGAGGCGAGTGATTTTAAAGCTAGCAAAGGCTAGTTTGAGGGGTTTAAGAAACGAAGTGGCATACACAGTGTTGTGAGGCATGGTGAAGGCATGGTGAAGCAGCCAGATCAGACAAACGTGCAGCTGAAAAATTTGTGCAGGAATTCCAGGGGTTCGTAGACACTGAAAAATTCGAACCCCAACAAGTGTTTAATTGTGATGAAACAGGCCTGTTTTGGAAGAAAATGCCCAACAGGACCTTCATTACTCAGGAGGAAAAGGCACTGCCAGGACACAAACCTATGAAAGACAGGCTAACTCTTATGCTTTGCGCCAATGCCAGTGGTGATTTTAAAGTGAAGCCTTTACTGGTGTATCACTCAGAAAATCCCAGTCTTCAAGAAACACAATGTTAACAGGAATAATTTGTGTGTGTATTGGAAGGATAACACCAATGCATGGGTCACTAAGGACTTTTTCGTGGAATGGTTCACTGGAGTGTTTGGCCCCAGTGTGAAGAAATACCTCCTGGAAAAGAAATTGGGACTCAAGTGCCTCCTGGTACTGGACAATGCTCCTGCTCATCCTCACAACTTGGAAGACTATTTGTCTGATGAGTTCAGTTTCATCACAGTGAAGTTCTTGCCTCCTAATACCACTCCTCTCATCCAGCCCATGGACCAGCAGGTCATTTCCAACTTCAAAAAACTCTACACAAAAGCATTGTTTGAAAAGGGCTTTCAAGTGACCTCGGACACTAATTTGACCCTAAGAGAGTTCTGGAAAGATCACTTCAATTGCATAGGCCTTATAAGTAAGGCTTGGGAGGAGTGACTTCCAGGACTTTGAACTCTGCTTGGAGACCATTGTGGCCAGGTTGTGTCCAACAGAGGATTTTCAAAGATTTGAGGCTGACCCTGACAACCCTGTGCCTTTTGTGGACTCTATTGTGGAATTGGGCAAGTCCCTGGGGTTGGAGGTGAGTGGTGAGGATGTGGAAGAGTTGGTGGAGGAGCACAGGTTAGACCTAACCACTGAAGAGCTGAGAGAGCTTCATCAGGAACAGCAACAGACGACATTTAAGGAAATTGATTCAGAGGAGGAGGATGAACAGGTTGAGGTAGTAACTTCTTCAGAGATTAAGGAAATTTGTTCCAAATGGGCTGATGTGCTAACATTTGTTGAAAAACACCACCCTGAGCAAGCTGAAGCAAGCCACATCTGCAACATGTTCAGTGACAGAATCTTGCCCCACTTCAGGAAAATGTTGAAGAGTCGCCAGAAACAGAGGACTCTGGACAGTTATTTTTCTAGGAAAGGGTCTAGTGACTCTCAAGCTGGTCCTAGCGGCATTAAAAGAAAAAGAAGGGAAGTAACCCCAGATAAGGACTTGTTACCTGAAGTCCTTTTGGAGGGGGATTTCCCTTCCAAACACTAACACCCGCCCCCTGTCCTCCTCCCTATCTTCCAGATGCCAGCAACTCTCTTCAATAAAGGTAAGTAAATGTTATTTATTAATCTGTTATTTATTATTTATTATGTAGTAGTATTTATAATTACACATATGTGTTAATAATGTTGTTTTGTGTATGTAGAACTATAATTAAAATGTATTTTTTGTGAATATTTTTGGGTGGAACGGATTAATTGTATTTACATTATTTCTTATGGGAAATAAGGTTTCGCGTTTCGAAGTTTTCAAGTTGATATACCTTTGAAGAGTTTCGAGAGTTTATCTACTCTCTGAGCCTGGCCATGGGCCAGGCTCGTCTGGTGCTTACCTGGTCAACCAGGCTGTTGCTGCTGGAGGCCCGCTGCCCCACATATCCATCACAGCCTGGTTGTGATCTGGCACCCGATGAAGATACTTGTCCAGTTTCCTCTTGAAGGCTTCTACACTGGTTCGAGCCGTGTTTCGGATATCTTCTGGTAAGATGTTGAATATTCTGGGACCCCGGATGTTAATACAGTGCTCCCGTATTGTCCCCACCGCACCCCTGCTCCTCACTGGGTTTATTTTACACTTTCTCCCATATCTCTCACTCCAGTAGCTCCTGGAACGGATTAAGACCGACAGTCGAGGGACCACTGTATAAGCCATATTTTGTATATATTCACTCGCTGTATGCTACACAATAACCGCACGAAGATTTTTGTCAAGACAAGACCTACTTCATACAGTTTGGAAGACCTACTTCATACAGTTTGGAAGCAAAGTCACAAATGTTCCACTTAACATAACACTTAATGGTACACCCATCACAAGACTCACAGAGGGAAAATTCCTAGGAATCCACCTTGACAGTAGCCTTAAATTCCAAACACATATACAACAAATTTCCAAGAAAATCTCGAAGACAGTAGGCATATTATCAAAGATACGCTATTATGTACCTCAATCAGCTCTCCTTGCACTCTATCATTCACTTATCTACCCGTATCTCACCTATGGAATCTGTGCATGGGGATCAACAACGTTAAATCACCTTAGACCACTCATAACACAACAAAAGGCCGCAGTCAGAATGATAACAAATTCCCACTCTAGACAGCATACTCCACCAATATTCAAAAGTCTCAAACTACTCACCGTAAAGAACATTCATACTTACTCTTGTGCCTACTACATATATAAAACTTTACACTGTACGTAATATAAACCCTCTGCTCAAAACTCTCCTCACCAACTTTAATAGGACCCATGACCACAACACACGACACAGATCACTTTTTGATATACCCCGTGTTCATATCAACCTATGTAAAAATTCTATGCACATAAAGGGCCCAGAATCTGGAATTCATTACCAGTAAATATTAAGATAATCTTGTCTGAAAATCAATTTAAGACTCAACTCAAAACCACCTACTCACCCAAACCTAAATGATCATGCTATAAACTACTTTGAAAAATGCTCATTGTTACTTTCCTATACGATAATCTCAATTTTTAATAATATGTTACTATTATGTTACCCCCTACTCATATTATAAGTTAATGTCAAAAATGCTCAATGTTATTTTCCTTAAGATAATCTCAATTCCATATTATCATTCAAGAATCTTAACACCTGTAACAATCTAAGATCTAATATCATTATATAATAATTTAAACAGTAAAATTTCATCATATTGTAATTTTGAAAATAATTTTTAACTAGAATAAACTCAATAAATTTCTCTAATATTAAGTACCTAGTTTTTAAGGACTAGAATAAGCTGCCCCTAATGCCATGGCATGTCAGTGGCTCTCCTTGCACTCAATTTACATTGTAACTTCCAATACCCATGTAACCTGCAATGAAATAAAATTTGTTTGTTTGTTTGTTTGTTTGATATTATTTACAAAACATGTTTACATAAACCAACAATAAAAAATGTTGTTTATTACTATTTTTCTATCATATATATACAGTGGACCCTCGGTTAACGAATACCCCGGAAATCGTACAATTATGTAAGTATAATATTGTAAGTGCATGTGGAAGTGTATTTTTGGGGGTCTGAAATAGACTAACCTACGTGACATTATTTCTTAAGGACGTAAATTCGTTCGGTAATGGCACTTGAGCAGGCTTCTGGGATGAAGTTTTTTCGTTAACCGAGGGTCCACTGTATATACACATATAGAGTCACTGGACATGTTCCTAGAACTGCTAGAGCTTCTGTAAGCTTGTTGTGTGTGGGTGGACTTGTAAATATGCTGAGTCACTGGTGTGGCTAGTGTTAGTGACACATTACACCATCACTCACTACCTTCCACAACACACATGCCTTCCTCCCCACCCCACTACCCACATGGAAATAAGTCACTGTCTGACTTTTTTGTGTTATCCTAGGTTGTGGGTCGTCCTTCCTTCCTTCCTACCTTCCCTCCTTCCTACCTACCTTCCCTCTTTATTACCTGCTTTCCCTCCTTCCTTCCTGACTTTTTCCTTCCTTCCTTCATTCCTGTTGTTGTGGGTGGGTGGACTTGTAAATATGCTGAGTCACTGGCGTGTCTTGTGTCACAAAGACACATTACACCATCACTCACTACCCATCACTGCCTTCCCCACCCCACCAACCACAAGGAAATAAGTCACTGTCTGATATTTTTGTGTTATCCTAGGATGATGGTCGTCTGGGTCATCCTTCCTTCCTACCTATATTCCTTCCTACCTACCTTCCCTCCTTCCTTCCTTCCTTACTTTCTTCCTTCTGGTATCCTGGGCATTGCTTTCAGTCACAAACTCCTCAAAACCATGAAATTTATCTTCACTGACACTTCCATCTGTGTTAGAACTGTCACTTGGGAAAATATGAGTCCTAATTCGCTGGGGAGTGAGGAGTTTCTTACCGTGAGGCATGGTAAAAAAGATGTACTGAAATGGCATTCCCACAATGTATCAATGGCTCCACTATTTTTTTTATACTACACACACACTGAATCTGTAGACCCATTCTCTCACATGTAGGCCTATCAGCATTCTCCAGCTCGATTTGAAGGCACTAGAATTTACTCATATAAGTACGTAGGTAGTAGGTTGGTAGACAGCAACCACCCAGGGAGGTACTACCGTCCTGCCAGGTGACTGTGAAACAGAAACCTGAAACTGTTTTACATGATGGTAGGATTGCTGGTGTCTTTTTTCTGTCTCATAAACACGCTGGATAACAGGTATATCTAGCTACTTCTACTTACACTTTAGGTCACACTACACTGGCATACACATGCATATATATACATACACACATCTAGGTTTTTCTTCTTTTTCTTAATAGCTCTTGTTCCTTTTATTTTCTCTATTGTCCATGGGGAAGTGGAAAAGAATCTTTCCTCCGTAAGCCATGCGTGTCGTATGAGGCGACTAAGATGCCGGGAGCAATGGGCTAGTAACCCCTTCTCCTGTACAAATCTACTAAAAACGAGAAGAAGAAAAACTTTATAAAATTGGGTTGTCTGAATGTGCGTGGATGTAGTGCGGATGATAAGAAAGAGATGATTGCCGATGTTATGAATGAAAAGAAGTTGGATGTCCTGGCCCTAAGCGAAACAAAGCTGAAGGGGGTAGGCGAGTTTCAGTGGGGAGAAATAAATGGGATTAAGTCAGGAGTATCTGAGAGAGTTAGAGCTAAGGAAGGGGTAGCAATAATGTTGAAGGATCAGTTATGGAAGGAAAAGAGGGAATATAAATATGTAAATTCAAGGATTATGTGGATTAAAATAAGGGTCGGATGCGAAAAGTGGGTCATAATAAGCGTGTATGCACCTGGAGAAGAGAGGAGTGTAGAGGAGAGAGAGAGATTTTGGGAGATGTTAAGCGAATGTATAGGAACTTTTGAACCAAATGAGAGAGTAATTGTGGTAGGGGACCTAAATGCTAAAGTGGGAGAAACATGCAGAGAGGGTGTAGTAGGTAAGTTTGGGGTGCCAGGTGTAAATGATAATGGGAGCCCTTTGATTGAACTTTGTATAGAAAGGGGTTTAGTTATAGGTAATACATATTTTAAGAAAAAGAGGATAAATAAGTATACAAGATATGATGTAGGGCGTAATGACAGTAGTTTGTTGGACTATGTATTGATAGATAAAAGACTGTTGAGTAGACTTCAGGATGTACATGTTTATAGAGGGGCTACAGATATATCAGATCACTTTTTAGTTATAGCTACAGTGGGAGTAAAAGGTAGATGGGATACAAGGAAAATAGAATCAGTAAGTAAAAGAGAGGTGAAGGTTTATAAACTAAAAGAGAAGGCAGTTAGGGTAAGATATAAACAACTATTGGAGGATAGATGGGCTAGTGAGAGTGTAGGCAATGGGGTCGAAAATGTATGGGGTAGATTTAAAAATGTAGTGTTAGAGTGTTCAGCAGAAGTTTGTGGTTACAGGCGAGTGGGTGCGGGAGGGAAGAGGAGCGATTGGTGGAATGATGATGTAAAGAGAGTAGTAAGGGAGAAAAAGTTAGCATATGAGAGGTTTTTACAAAGTAGAAGTGATGCAAGGAGGGAAGAGTATATGGAGAAAAAAAGAGAGGTTAAAAGAGTGGTGAAGCAATGTAAAAGAGAGCAGATGAGAGAGTGGGTGAGATGTTATCAGCAAATTTTGTTGAAAATAAGAAAAAGTTTTGGAATGAGATTAATAAGTTGAGGAAGCCTAGAGAACAAATGGATTTGACAGTTAAAAATAGGAGAGGAGAGTTATTAAATGAAGAGTTAGAGGTATCGGGAAGATGGAGAGAATATTTTGAGGATTTGTTAAATGTTGATGAAGACAGGGAAGCTGTGATTTCGTGTGTAGGGCAAGGAGGAATAACATCTTGTAGGAGTGTGGAAGAGCCAGTTGTGGGTGTAGGGAAGTTCGTGAGGCAGTGGGTAGAATGAAAGGGGGTAAGGCAGCTGGGATTGATGGGATAAAGATAGAAATGTTAAAAGCAGGTGGGGATATAATTTTGGAGTGGTTGGTGCTATTATTTAATAAATGTATGGAAGAGGGTAAGGTACCTAGGGATTGGCAGAGAGCGTGTATTGTTCCTTTGTATAAAGGCAAAGGGGACAAAAGAGAGTGCAAAAATTATAGGGGAATAAGTCTGTTGAGTGTACCTGGTAAAGTGTATGGTAGAGTTATTATTGAAAGAATTAAGAGTAAAACAGAAAGCAGGATAGCAGATGAACAAGGGGCTTTAGGAAAGGTAGGGGTGTGTAGACCAAGTGTTTACAGTGAAACATATAGGTGAACAGTATTTGGATAAGGGTAAAGATGTTTTTGTGGCATTTATGGATTTGGAAAAGGCGTATGATAGGGTAGATAGGGGGCAATGTGGCAGATGTTGCAGGTGTATGGAATAGGAGGAAGGTTACTGAAAGCAGTGAAGAGTTTTTATGAGGATAGTGAGGCTCAGGTTAGAGTGTGTAGGAGGGAAGGGGACTATTTCCCAGTAAAAGTGGGCCTTAGACAAGGATGTGTGATGTCACCGTGGTTGTTCAATATATTTATAGATGGGGTTGTAAGAGAAGTGAATGCGAGGGTCTTGGCAAGAGGTGTTGGGCTAAAAGATAAAGAAGCAAATACAAAGTGGGAGTTGTCACAGTTGCTTTTTGCTGATGACACTGTGCTTTGGGAGATTCTGAAGAGAAGCTGCAGAGGTTGGTGGATGAATTTGGTAGGGTGTGTAAAAAAGAAAATTGAAAGTGAATATAGGAAAGAGTAAGGTGATGAGGATAACAAAAAGAATAGGTGACGAAAGATTGGATATCAGATTGGAGGGAGAGAGTATGGAGGAGGTGAATGTATTCAGATATTTGGGAGTGGACATGTCGGCGGATGGGTCTATGAAGGATGAGGTGAATCATAGAATTGATGAGGGAAAAGGGTGAGTGGAGCACTTCGGAGTCTGTGGAGACAAAGAACCTTGTCCATGGAAGTAAAGAGGGAATGTATGAGAGTATAGTTATACCAACGCTCTTATATGGGTGTGAAGCATGGGTGATGAATGTTGCAACGAGGAGAAGGCTGGAGGCAGTGGAGATGTCATGTCTGAGGTCAATGTGTGGTGTGAATATAATGCAGAGAATTCGGAGTTTGGAAATTAGGAGGAGGTGCGGGATTACCAAAACGATTGTCCAGAGAGCTGAAGAGGGGTTGTTGAGGTGGTTTGGACATGTAGAGAGAATGGAACGAGACAGAGTGACTTCGAGAGTGTATAAATCTGTAGTGGAGGGAAGGCGGGGTAGGGGTCGGCCTAGGAAAGGTTGGAGGGAGGGGGTAAAGGAAGTTTTGTGTGCGAGGGGCTTGGATTTCCAGCAAGCATGTGTGCGCCAGGCGGACACGTCCGGTACGAATGTCATTACACGAAGCAAACATCGTTACTCGCAATCAATTTTTTTACGTTATAAATATCGGTACTCGAAAATAACGTAAGATGACAGCATCGTAACTCGAGGTACCACTGTACCTGAATAAACTTACTTAAGTAAGTTAAGCGATTAATCGATAGAAAATGACGACACAAAACTTAACTTCTACAATGTTGTTTGAGATTAGTATAGGGACACTGAGAAGAGCGCCGTACTCTGCCACCTCTGCCACCATCTCCTCTTTATACCCAACAACAACAACACACTCCACCAGTCCTTATACCCAACAATAACACCAAAACACACTCCACCAGTCCTTCCAGATTTGTAATGACATGTTTTATTCATTCTAGAGTTTATATCATGTTTCTATGTTATTAATGTTGTTTATTATGTCATATTAGATGAATTGTGTTAGATAAATAAGCTGTAGAGTTGATTTTATTGTCATATTGAAGGACTATTTTGTCCTCTCTCCAAACAAACTCTCTCATATGCCAACAAGTCTTCAATAAAGGTAAAACTTATTTAACCCTTTCAGGGTCCGTGCTGTAGTTCTACAGCTTTGATTTCTGGGTCCAAACCGTAGGTCTACATCATGAGCTCAGCTCACTCAGATAAGCTTTGAGCGGTAAATTTGGGCCTAGATATGAGAGAATACATCTATGTGGTAAGTGTGCACCACATAAAACAAATTCTGCAGCACACATTGCATAATGAGAGAAAAAAAACTGAAACCGTAATTTTCGATTAAAACAGCGAGTTTGCAGTGTTTTTCGTATATTTTTTTATAGTTATATTTGTCCTTTCGTGGTCTCATTTGCTAGAATGGAAGATATATTACAGATATAGAGACGATTTTGATTGGGTTTAGTACTGGAAATGGCTTGAAACTGAGCTCAAAGTAGCGAAAATGTTACATTTTTCCCGATGTTCAAGAGTAAACAAATGGCCTCACACGTCTAATATGCGCCAGCTCGTGGGTCTAATATACATTCACAAATGTGGTGATATTACTTGTACAATTATTATAATATTGCATAACAGTAAATCTTCCATTTGTTGGTTTGAATAAAAATTCATTATGTGAATAAAAAATCAAAATGGAATTCATTTGTAAAGACTGAAAACGTAACTAATGAACAGAATATTTTGAACTTTAAGTTAAATTGGCTAAATTACCAATTTCCAATCACTTTATTTTGGAGTTGAAACAGTTGACTGGGCTCAATCGATAGAATAGAAGTAATACTAGTGAAATAGCTAAGAATTTGGTCGACTGGAATAATGTAATTGGCCTAAAATGGGAGTCAAAGTCGACAAAATCGCCGATGCGTGAATATCGCTGACACATCAAAATTCACGAGAGCTTAATTTCGTCAATTTTCAATAAGAAAAAATAAGATTTTTTTTTTTAAAATTCTTGGACACTGGCGCACCCCTTCCGAAAATGGCCTTGGACCCTGAAAGGGTTAACTGTTCATTTGTCCATTATAATTAGTGCTTTATATTTATTTCTCATTGTTTTCTGTATGTAAAACTATAGTATTTATTCTTTAAAAAATGAATTTTTGGTGAAAATTTTTGGGTGGAAACGGATTACAGTCTCTCCTCACTTACCGACGGAGATAAGGACCCAAGACACCGTCGGTAAGCTAATTCGTCGCTAAATGAGGAGCATACTATACAGGTCTCCCTCCACATTTGTCCAATCTCTTTTTAAAGCTACCCAAGGTCCTATCGAAGCTAAAACCTTGGGTAGTTTTGAAATTTAGGTTGGATAAATACATGAGTGAGAGAGGTTGGATGTGAGTGGGACTTGCATGTGAGTAAATAGAATTATAAAAGCTTATTGCTTTTAACGTAGTAATTCTAGGGGACTTTAACTTTAGTCAGATTGATTGGAAGTTCTTGACAGGGAATTTAGAATCTAACGACTTTTTAGAAGTAGTTCAGGATTGCTTTTTGAAGCAGTTTGTAACAGAACCTACAAGGGGAAATAACCTACTTGACTTGGTTCTGGCAAGCAAGGAAACCCTTGTTAATAATTTAGAAATTACAGAGGAACTCGGCTCAAGCGACCACAAGTCAATTACCTTTAGCATTGAATGGATGTATGATAGTAGGGATAATTCAGTAACGGTCCCAGATTTTCGCTTAGCAGATTATAATGGACTTAGAGAACACTTATCAACTGTGGACTGGGGTGACGAAGAGAGGTATCAATATGACAGTTTTCTTAACACTATACAGGCTGCCCAAAGAACATTTATCCTGTATAAAGAAATTAGATCTAGTAGAAATGACCCAAAATGGATGAATAATAGGCTTAAGTATCTTTTAGGGCAGAAGAAAGGAATTTATAGGCGTATCAAAAGAGGTGAGGGTCATCTTATGAATCAGTATATTGACATTAAGAGAGATGTTAAAAAGGGGATAAGAAAAGCTAAACGGGACTACGAAATTAAAGTTGCTAGGGATTCGAAAACTAACCTAAAAAGTTTTTTCCAGGTGTATAGAACAAAAGTTAGAGATAAGATAGGTCCTCTTAAAAATAATGATGGGTATCTTACTGACAAAGAGAATGAAATGTGCTCTATCTTTAATAATTATTTTCTCTCGGTTTTCACTCAGGAAGACACTAATAATATCCCAAGAACTAGGTATTTTAGTGGGCCTGAAGAAGATAAATTATGTAATATCACAGTCACTAGTGAAATGGTTATCAAACAGATAGACCGTTTGAAGCAATATAAATCGCCAGGTCCTGATGAGCTTTTTTCAAGGGTTCTTAAGGAATGCAAAATGGAACTCTGTGAACCCTTAACTAACATTTTTATCCTATCTCTTCAAACAGGTGCAGTGTCTGATACGTGGAAGATGGCTAATGTAATTCCTATTTTTAAAGCAGGGGACAAGTCGTTACCATCAAATTACCGCCCAATAAGTCTAACATCAATTGTAGGCAAATTACTAGAGTCGATTATAGCTGATAACATAAGAAGCCATCTCGATAGGCATAATTTGATTAATGATACTCAGCATGGATTCACCAGGGGCCGTTCCTGCCTAACCAATTTATTAACTTTTTTCAGTAAGGCTTTTGAGGCAGTTGATCATGATAAAGAATTCGATATTGTTTATTTGGATTTTAGTAAGGCTTTTGATAGAGTACCACATCAGAGACTGTTAAAGAAAGTGGCTGCTCATGGCATTGGGGGAAAAGTGTTGTCATGGATCGAGTCATGGCTCACCAATAGGAAGCAGAGGGTGTGCATTAATGGGGTTAAATCGGAGTGGGGATCTGTAACAAGTGGCGTTCCTCAGGGATCGGTTTTGGGCCCGTTGTTGTTTATAATATACGTATATAAATGACCTTGACGAGGGAATTTCTAGTGATATGAGCAAATTCGCTGATGACACGAAGATAGGTAGGATAATCGATTCAGACGTAGATGTCAGTGAACTACAGGAGGATTTAGACAAACTCAATTCCTGGTCAGAAAAATGGCAGATGCAGTTCAATGTAGATAAATGCAAAGTTCTAAAGCTCGGGAGTGTCCATAACCCAAGCACTTATAAGTTAAATAACGTAGAACTTAGCCATACAGATTGCGAGAAGGACTTGGGGGTGATGGTAAGCAGCAACCTTAAACCAAGACAGCAATGCCTAAGCGTACGTAATAAGGCAAATAGATTACTGGGATTTATATCAAGAAGTGTTAGCAACAGAAGTCCAGAGGTTATATTACAGCTTTATACATCATTAGTAAGGCCTCACCTAGATTACGCAGCTCAGTTCTGGTCTCCATATTACAGAATGGACATAAATTCGTTAGAAAACATTCAGCGTAGAATGACTAAATTAATACATAGCATTAGAAATCTTCCTTACGAAGAAAGATTGAAGACACTTAAATTACATTCACTTGTAAGACGTAGAATGAGGGGAGACTCGCGCATGAGTGGGTAGAATTGTCAAAGCTTATTTCTTGGGTAGCATTGAAAATTGGGTTGAGCAAGTGTTCTGTTAGTGGGACGGATTGTGAAGGATCTGCCTAGTATGGGCCAACAGGCCTATTGCAGTGTTCCTCATTTCTTATGTTCTTATGAGTTAGAGGGATTGCATGTGAGTGGGACTTGCACATGAATAAATAGAATTTTCAAAGCTTATTGCTTGGATCGAGTCATGGCTCACGAACAGGAAGCAGAGAGTGTGCATTAATGGGGTTAAATCCGAATGGGGATCTGTAACAAGTGGCGTTCCACAGGGATCAGTCTTAGGCCCGTTGTTGTTTATAATATATATCAATGGCCTTGATGAGGGAATTACTAGTGATATTAGCAAATTCGCCGATGACACGAAGATAGGTAGGATAATTGATTCAAACGTAGATGTCAGGGAACTTCAGGAGGATTTAGACACACTTAATTCGTGGTCAGAAAAGTGGCAGATGCAGTTCAATGTAGATAAATGCAAGGTCCTGAAGCTCGGGAGTGTCCATAACCAAAGCACTTATAAGTTAAATAACGTAGAACTTAGCCATACAGATTGCGAAAAGGACTTGGTGGTTATGGTAAGCAGCAACCTTAAACCAAGACAGCAATGCCTAAGCATATGTAATAAGGCAAACAGATTACTGGGATTTATGGTAATAAATGGTATAAAATACAGACACAATGGAAAAACGACGGGCATTAAACATCTTCAACACACCCAGAGAAGACACTGCCGAGAAAAGATACATAGTCCTCCCCACCAACTCCATTGCCAAACACGTTTCCAACATTTTTTCCAATACCTCATTCCGAGTATCTACCTCCACATCCACCACCATCAAGGACATTACCAGTAACAGACAGGACAAGCTTCAATCCACTGCAGGGGTATACACAATTCCTTGTGGAAATAAATGGTATAAAATACCGACAGGAGGAATTGAGGGTAGCGAAGCTTGAGATACGGCAATTGACGGAGGAAAACAAGAGGATTCGTAGTCGTCCTCCTGTTGTGAGTCCTCAGGTCAAGAAGGGAACCTGGGCAGTGGCCGGACTTCAAGGAACGAAGTTGAAGATCAAGAAAACGAATGGAGAGTTAGAAACGATGAAGAAGAAAGAGACTGCTGTGGAAACATCGAATGCCTTCTCCGTGCTACCCGATGAAT
>WNWK01047392.1:0-13950 GCA_009830355.1 Cherax destructor | reverse complement strand
AGAACAGAATCATAATTTATGTTAACTCATATTGAACTATGCAATGGTTATGTGATGCCAACACCTGAAACACCACATAGATAAGTTAGAAGATTTCCAATGAGCTACAAAATCGTTGCCAGAGTTAAGCAATATAAAGTATGTTGAAAGGCTGACATCCTTAAAGATGTCCTTGTTGACTGATGGCAGGGAAAGAGGAGACATGATAACTATATATAAGATCTTCAAAGGACTTGAAAGAGTAAAGAAGATTTCTTACAAATTGAGGAAAATGTAGAGTGGAAATGATAGTTGATTTTTTCTGCTGAGTGATTGACCAGTTGAATGCATTCTAAAAGAGGAATTAGTGGCTGCTTCAACCCAATGGAATTTTAAAACTTATTTGATGAACAGACGTCACGAGTGCATTGCTCCTGTAGCTGCAAATATGTAATTTCATATATATATATATATATATATATATATATATATATATATATATATATATATATAAATATATATATATATATATATATATATATAGGATGGGGTCCACCTCTGGTGTCAATTGTGGGACCCATTGCCTCGAGAAGTGGATAAAAAGACTTCAAGGAAGAATATTTAGATTTATATATATATATATATATATATATATATATATATATATATATATGTCGTGCCGATTAGGTAAAACTGGTCAATTAGCAAGAACTCATCTAAAATTAAGTCCTTTCTAAAATTTTCTTATACGTTTAAAGATATATTTTTTTTCATTTATGTTAATGTAAGAATTTATAATTTTGTACCAAGAGAAACTTTGAAAACCTACCTAACCTTATTACAACAAGCGCAATTTAATTTAGCCTAACCCAACTAAATATATTTTAGATACGTTAACATTAATTTAATAATAAACAAACACAATGAAATATATTTTTTTCGTTATGTTCAGAATGATTTTGGCGAAATTATTGCATACACAAATTTTCACTTGTCTTATATGGCAAGGTGAGCGTTGCTATTTAAGCCAAAATTGCAAGTTTTACCTAATCGGCACGACATGTATATATATATACATATATATATACTTATATATGTATATATATACGTATATATGTATATATATATATATATATGTATATATATATACGTGCGATTAGGTAAACTGGTCAATTACAAGAACTCATCTAAAATTAAATCCTTTCTAAATTTTTTCTTATACGTTTAAAAGATATATTTTTTCATTTATGTTAATGTAAGAATTTATAATTTTGTACCAAGAGAAACTTTGAAACCTACCTAACCTTATCAACAAGCGCAATTTAATTTAGCCTAACCCAACTAAATATATTTTAGATACGTTAACATTAATTTAATAATAAACAAACACAATGAAATATATTTTTTCGTTATTTCAGAATGATTTTGGCGAAATTATTGCATACACAAATTTTCACTTGTCTTATATGGCAAGGTGAGCGTTGCTATTTAAGCCAAAAACGCAAGTTTTACCTAATCGGCACGACATATATATATATATATATATATATATATATATATATATATATATATATATATATATATATATATATATATATATATACATGTATATATATATATACATGTATATATATATATATATATATATATATATATATATATATATATATATATATATATATATATATATATATATACATGTATATATATATATATGTCGTGCCGATTAGGTAAAATTTGAGATTTTGGCTTAAATAGCAACGCTCTTCTTGCCATATAAGACAAGCAAAAATTTGTGTATGCAATAATTTCGCAAAAATCATTCTGAACCTAACCAAAAAAATATATTTCATTGTGATTGTTTATTATTAAATTATTGTAAACGTATCTAAAATATATTTAGTCGGGTTAAGCTTAATTAAATTACGATTGTTTTAATAAGGTTAGGTAAGTTTTCTAAGTTACTTTTGGTACAAAATTATAAGTTTTAACATTAACATAAATAAAAAAAATATATCTTTAAACGTATAAGAGAAAATTTTAGAAAGGACTTAATTTTAAACGAGTTCTTGCTAATTGACCAGTTTTACCTAATTGGCACGACATATATATATTTATAGTATATATATAATTATACACACTCACATATATACACGATAAAGCTCTTGGAGCAGGAAGAGAATGGACCTAGTAACGACCAGCAAAGAGGCGGGGCCAGGAGCTACGAATTAACCCTGCAACCACAAATAAGTGAGTACACACACACACTCAATAAGCTGTCTATCGACAAGAACCTTTGACAGAAGGTAATTAACTAACACACAAAAGGGAAAATTGTTCATCTCTCTTCAGATATTCCTTAATTCACATTAATAATTTACCTTCCATTTCCAGCCCTATTTATCCACCAAGTATTACTATATATCGAGGTTTGTCGAAGCTTTAGTATAGTAAAATATTACCTGCAGTAGGTGACGTCATGCGATGTGCTGTACCTTGACCCTTCATGTCGCTATTTAGGACAAGTTAATGTGTTTTCCATCTCATATGCAAATCTATTCGGAATTATTCTATGTAACATTTTACATAAAAAACATATAGGTGAAATAGACTTAAAAGTAAAGTAAAGGTTTATTTCTTTGTAAAGATTACAATATGCAATTACAATTTTGGTTTGCTAAATAGAAAGAAAACCATTATCATGCCGGGGTATTTCGAGGATGCTTTGGTCTCTCTTCCTTTTGGAACAGAGATGATGGCAGCTTCCTAACGTATTGTTGGGATGTATCCATAATTAGTGTGACGAATTAAATATGCAGGATAAAAAAATTTCAGAGATAAATTTTTTTTCCAGAGCTTTAGTCATGCCATAGGTGACACCTTCATTTCTAGGGACTGAAGAATTACACACATGTGCAATATATGGGTGTCTTTTGTATATAGCTCTGCAGTTTTCCCAGTATATCCTTGAAATTGTATTGATAAAGCCACTGGAGGGCAAAACGTCTACAAATAAAGATACCCAGATGCTGCACAAGTGTCTAATTCTTCCTCTTGTAGGTATTGTAGACCATTCATAAACATTCCTAGGGATTGTTGACGGATCTCTTCAATTAAATGCCATATTTTCTGAGTCATTACTTCACGTATCTCTATCTTCTCTATGTATTGAACTTCTAGTATAATTTTTCTTTCAAGAAGTTATTTCTTCTCATAATTTTTCGTGATCTTTTCGTAAGGTTATTTTAATCCTCCATACCTTCTATGAACTGTTTTCTTTGTGTATACCTGCCACCAGCGGCGTACCAAAGGTATGGCAGGTATGCCATACCTAGGTATGCCATACCTGTCATGCTGAGCAGTTTGTATTAAAGCCAGGCAAGCCATCCTCGGAGAGTGGCTTTTTTTCAGATATGTGATGTGTCTAAGTGCACTAGGGCTGCCACTAAAGTCTTCCACGTCTCCTCTCTGTTTACACTTCTGGTTCCATCGGCTGCAATCGCCTCTGTCTTTAAGATTTTTTCGTCTGGAGATATATATAGTGTTTCACATTTTCACTACCACTACTACCACTACCACCATCACCACCACTACCACCATCACCACCACTACCACCATCACCACCACTACCACCATCACCACCACTACCACCACCACTACCACTACCACCACCACGACTGCAAGGAAAACGTCGGAATGCAAATTTGTATCGAAATTGGCTTATTAAGACTCGACATTTACATGCATAGGATGACTATCAGGAAGGACGCCACGAAAGTAAAAATAAAAGTACCAAGAGAGAGAGAGAGAGAGAGAGAGAGAGAGAGAGAAAAACGAGGAATGGAGTTGACGTCAAATCAACCTCGTTTTCATGGCTAATTTTTGGCTGGTTTTCCGAGGTAAAATATTCGTGCTGGGGAAATGAATAAGTGAAGGAAGTGGGAGGAAAAAATTAGTAAATATACACAATAAAACTAATTAAAGAAGAAATTTGAAAAAAAAATTACTATTGGCGGGATTATATTGATGCTTAATCCCTCTATATTGTACACCTACTTGTCTACTGAAGACGACCGTAGAGTGAGGAACTTCTATCTTCTGTTTTGTTCTCTTTAATGACCATAGCTACAAGATGGTAATGAGAGACATGATTACAGCATACAAGATACTCTTATAGGTTAGATATGGTATCCCGTGGCTCGGTTGGCAGCTCACTCAGCTCACAAACTGAGTGTCCGAGGTTCGATCCCCGGCAAAGGTGGAAAAGTTGGGCATGTTTCCTTACACCTGCTGCCCCTGCTCACCTAGCAGTAAGTAGGTACCTGGGTGTTAATCGACTGTTGTGGGTGGCCTTCTGGAGGGGGATAATATACTTTAGATAGTCCTGGAGTTTTGAATAACAGCTCTTAGCCTGCAAAATTTATCTATATAAAAATTTAATTGGAGGATCATAGACAATAGAAGTATATTTTGAAGTTTAACCATAGATGAATCACAGAGACGTGAGAAAAATACTCGTTCAGTATTAGGACAAAGCTACACCGGGACCAGTGTGAGGGAAAAGCCCTTAAAAAGTGTGGGTTATTGTTCAGACACCCAGGAACCATTAACGTGTTACCACCAGCGGGCTGAGGCTAAACTTGTTCCTGGGGTCTAATTTGCTTTAATTTCTACTCGTGGTAGTATTAACCTTACCTGGTGTGGGTGGAAGTTTGGAGAATAAATTCACCTCCACTCTTCTTCTCCTCAGGTAAGGTGATCTACCAAGAGTATTTCTGTTCATTGTTACTGATTTACCTGGTTACCAGTGTTGACATTGAAGTAGAATACCAACCTTTGTCTCTCTTCACTGTTATATTAAGTTAACCCATATGTAACCAGTGATTGTTTTTTTAATTATCAGCTCTGCTGCTGGTCTGGTCAACCAGGGTAGACGCTAGTTAATTGGAGCAAGACCCATGTTTACAGGACGTAGTGGGACATCGCAGCTCATCACCTCTGAAATCTGAATTGTGGTACCACGACCAAGTAATGACAGGAATTCCAGAACATAGGACGAACACGACCAAGTAGTGACAGGAATTCCAAACATAGGACGAACACGACCAGTAGTGACAGGAATTCCAGAACATAGGACGAACACGACCAAGTAGTGACAGGAATTCCAAAACATAGGACGAACACGACCAAGTAGTGACAGGAATTCCAGAACATAGGACGAACACGACCAAGTAGTGACAGGAATTCCAAAACATAGGACGAACACCACTACGACCAAGTAGTGACAGGAATTCCAGAACATAGGACGAACACCGCCACCCAGGATAGACCATCCATTTCTTCTAAAACATCACGGAAGACCATCCTGGGCATAAGACACTCCTGTCCCAACATCATACTGGAACCACAATGGCCAATTTTTATTTTTAATTAAAATCCTTAGAAAATTATCTTCATTATTCCTCAAGTCAATTATTTATTTATTTTTCCATTCTTTGTTCAGGCGGAAGGCGTTTCCTGACAACGAGTTAGATAATGAATTATCAGAGGTAAAACACAGCCACAGTTTTATGAGTAGGTACGACACTTCCTAGTTCAGGAATCAGTAGACCACTCGTCACTCACTGAGGTGACAATCAGTGAGTGACACGAATTAGTGTCAGATTAGTGGTGTCAGATTGGTGAGTGACACAAATTAGTGTCAGATTAGTGACACAAATTAGTGTCAGATTAGTGACACAAGTTAGTGTCAGATTAGTGTCACAAATTAGTGAGTAACTACAAATTAGTGTCAGATTGGTGAGTGCCACAGGTTAGTGAGTGCCACAAGTTAGTGCCACAGGTTAGTGAGTGCCAAGGAGTCAGGAAGTATAGTAAGTGGTGGACACTTGCAACAGCAGGACACAGACGTCAGTATCCATTATAGGAGGTTGATGTGTCCACTCACCCTGTGTAACGTGATCTACTTGCATGACCTGCTTGAATGAACCCTTTCCCCGTATCCTAGTGACCTGCTTTGACCTACACTGAATCAGCTTGACGTCGCGACCTGTACTGACCTACGATTCTCTTCACTTGACTCCCCAGTCTAACCAGTTTACCCCAGTCAACACTAATCAAACACACACCTAAATTACTAATCAGATCGCTAATCAAACCCATTATTAAATCTAATCATTCTCACAATTAAGTCCTTTGCTAAACCTCTAATCAAACCTCTATTAAAAATATATAATGAGAAATTTAATGAAACTCTAGTGTTACTTTAATAATGATAATAAAACAATAAAAAATAATTATATCATCATCATAAACAATAAGATAAATATTTAACACTCCGACAGTCTCCCACCGTGATAGGGTGACTCAACAAAAAAGAAAATACTTTCACTGTTATTTAGTCAATCTCTAGTCTGAAGTGCGGTGACATAACAGTTCAGATGACCTTTAGAGTGCATTGACTGTGCTTCCCACCTCCAGGACTCAAGCCCAAATAACCTGTTTCCCTGGATTCCTTCATAAATGTTACCTTGTTCACACTCCAACAGTATTTCAAACCATAAAAGCCACTAGTCTCCACTCACTCCTGTCTAACATGCTCACACAAGCCTGTTGGATGTTCACATCTCCCTAACACTCAAAGCATCCTTTACCCCCTCCCTCCATCCTATCCTAGGTTAACCCCTACCAATCCTTCCCTTCTCCCTAGATATATACGACCTATTAGTCAAACTGTTTTAATTCTTCCTCTCTAAATGTCCAGACCACCTCAACAACCTCTCGTCAGCCCTCTTAATTAATAATACTTTTGATAAATAAACAGAATATTTGAACTGGGAATTCTTGGTAAAATATTCATACCACACCTGGTCACAGACCGGGTCGCGGGGGCGTTGACCCCCGGAACTCTCTCCAGGTAAACACATTGCCCTCATACACAACTCTTTTGCCTTCAACCTCGCTGCAACATTTACAACCCATGCATCACACCTATACAATTGTGTTGGTACCACTGTATCTGTTGCATTCCCTTTTTGTCTTCAAGGATAAATGATATGAGTAAAAACAACAAAACAACAATGACTGCTATTTATAAACACTACTACTACAACTACTGCTACTAAGCAATACTACCAATACTACTGCTACTAAACAATACTACCAATACTACTGCTACTAAGCAATACTACCAATACTACTGCTACTAAGCAATACTACCAATACTACTGCTACTAAGCAATACTACCAATACTACTGCTACTAAGCAATACTACTACTACTACTACTACTAGGTAAACCATCCCATACAACTTTTACTACTTCAACTACTCAAAATTTTCAACCCTCTCACTACTATACTTACACTACTACTCATCAACTTCTAGTAACTACTACTATAAATACTACTACAACTTCTTATACACTACTACTACAACTTTTACTACAACAATACTACTACAACTCTACTGCTACTACATACTACTAAATACTACTACAACTTCTGCTACTAATACTACTAAATACTACTACAACTTCTGCTACTAATACTACTAAATACTACTACAACTTCTACTACTACTAAATACTACTACAACTTCTACTACTACTACTAAATACTACTACAACTTCTACTACTAATACTACTAAATACTACTACAACTTCTACAACTTCTACTACTAAATACTACTACAACTTCTACTACTACTACTACTACTACTACTACTACTACTAAATACTACTACAACTTCTACTACTAATACTACTAAATACTACTACAACTTTTACTACTACTAAATACTACTACAACTTCTACTACTACTACTACTAAATACTACTACAACTTCTACTACTATTACTACTACAACTTTTACTACTACTAAATACTACTACAACTTCTACTGCTACTACTACTACTAAATACTACTACAACATCTACTACTATTACTACTAAATACTACTACAACTTCTGCTACTAATACTACTAAATACTACTACAACTTCTACTACTACTACTAAATACTACTACAACTTCTACTACTACTACTAAATACTACTACAACTTCTAATACTACTAAATACTACTACTACTATTTATATCTTCAAAACATTCAAGCATTTTTTGTTTTCCTAATTAGTTTCTTTGTCAATATTATTATTATCAAGATAAAGCGATAAACCCGTAAAGGGTTATACATGTCATACAGGGAATGGTAGGCAATCACGTCTGATCCAAGGAAGGGGGGGGGAGTAACAGCTCCACTTCGTAGGATCCAGAGCCCCTCACCAATGACAAAGAGAAAATGGTATCGACTGAAGGCCTCAGATATTTTAGTATTCGTGTAGACACGAATGTTGCTACGAATGTTGCTACGAATGTTGCTACGAATGTTGCCACGAATGTTGCTACCGAGAACCATATAACCAGATGGCACAGTACCAGAGGTGCAGTGCCGACTTGTTATGTGGTCCTCCGTCTTGTTAATGCTCTTATGACATGGTCATAACCATAATTTTTAAACTGGTGGAGGGGTAAGCCAGCGGAAGGCCTCGGTCAGATGGCCAAAAGCTCCAGCTGCGGGTCATCATCTGACTAAGACCAGCATTAGGAAACATCCTGTTTTCTGACAAATCTTACCTAACCTAACCTAACCTAACCTAACCTAACCTAACCTAACCTAACCTAACTTAACTAACTTAACCTCAATGCTCCTTCCATTTTGCTAACATTCGGGATTTAACAACAAATAAAAATAAAGTTAATTACGCCTCTGGCAAGACAGTGATGGAGTGATTGATGATGAAAGTGTTTCTTCTTTTTCGGGTCATTCTGCCTCGGTGTTAATTAAAAAAATCAAGTGGACTCCACACATAAACAAATTCTATTTTTGTAGAGAAAAAATACACCTTCAGTGTGAGGGAATGACACAATATCCTAGTTATGATATTTTAATTTGAAGACGTTTCGCCCACCTTGAATTGATAGAGTCCCTGGTGAGCGAAATGTTTTCCGAATCATATGTCATAATCTGCACATTTTTGTCTTGTTTACGTGTTGCTTTGTAGGCTTGTTTAGGCCGAACGCAGAATAATCATTGGACGTAGTTACGAGCAGCACTCAGTTATGATTATTATTATTATTATTATTAATTTTATTACTATTTTTAAAATTATTATTTTTTAATGTTAAATTTTATGGTTTAATTTTAATTTTATTATTATTATTATTATTATTATTATTATTATTATTATTATTATTATTATTATTATTATCGCGTGGATGCACTAAGCTCATTAACTTTTCTCTAAGTAGCATAAAACTAATTAGTCCTGTTTATACCCACGTCGACTGCATTGATTCTCCCTGACCTGCTCTGCTGTTGCTGCTGTTGCTGCTGATGCTGCTGCTGGTTTTGCTGCTACTGCTGTTGCTGCTGATGCTGTTAGTATTGTTGATATTGCTACTGCTGCTGCTAGTGTTGATGCTGCTGCTGTTGGCGTTGTTGCTGCGCCTACTGTTGCTGCTGTTTCTTCAACTGCTGTTGACGTAGTTGTAATTGTTGGTGTTATGGTTGTTGATATTGTTGTCACTATTATTGTTACTGACAATGTTATTAATGTTGTTGTTGCTTCTGTTGTTGACGCTGCTACTGCTTGTTCTGTTGTTAAGGACGCTGTTGCTATTCTTATTGCTTCTGCTTCGTCTGTTGTTAGCAATGCTGCTGCTGTTACTGCTGTTGATGATAATGATAATAAATAATAAAGATGGCAGACGTAATTAACCTCAAACATGTTAATGATTAATGCGAGTGATCTACTAAATTAGGTAGTGAATGCATATTTAAACATATTAAACGAATGTCATTATTATCCGAAAAGGAAAACCAGGGAAGACCATTTGGTACACACAGTAGTGGAGACTCGAAACACCTTCCGGAAATCGTGACCCAGTCTTTGATCAACGAAGCTGTGGGTGCTCACACCCACTCACAAGATTCATACGCGTGTAAAAGTCACAGTCAAGGCTACTTTGTTAGCATATTAGGTTTGTAACCTATCGATTACCTGGTCACCACTAAAGTGACTCTGACATCTAAGTAGAAATTAAAGTAAATTCTCAGTGAATATACATAGAAAAATGCATACTTCTTGGTATATATACCTATGTTAATTGGAAGCAAATAATTCATTTAATAAATACATATGTTAGGAAATAATGTGAACCTTTACACAGTATATTGAAGGCAATAATTTGCGTTATTTAGACAAGGATAATTTTATTTATTAAGCATTAAGTTAGTGGCATTAGGCAGAAAAGCTTGAAATATGGAAGACACAGACTTAACAGAGAGAGAGAGAGAGAGAGAGAGAGAGAGAGAGAGAGAGAGAGAGAGAGAGTGAGTTCTCCCAAGCAGAGGAAATATTTTTCTGTAAATTAATGACATGTAGAGACAATTTGGGAGGAGCGCGAAGTGTCCTGAAGCTTCTTTATAACAGGAGGTATTCAGGTCTGATCCAAGGCAGGGGAAGGTGCCTCTGGCTCTTTGCATCAAAAACCCTTCGAGAACAAGAGGGAATAAAATCGTTGTCTATATTCCATAACTAAAATAATTCTCGATAAAAATCCATACAAACTTTCAAGAGTGCAAAAAAAAAAAAAAATACTCTATATTCAAAAAAATAAAATTTTAGTAACAGTAATGGAAAACTTTATTGACGCTTTGTTTCAGACGTTACCTAAATAAAGCTGAATAAGCCGAGAAAATTCAGAGTTTATTTTTACACGTATCCTTTAAGCTGTGTTACCATAATGCATAATATATCTGAGCAGTTGTAAAAGATGGGACGGTAGAAGTGATGTATTTATATGGCTTCAGAGAGAGAAATCCAAATACGTTTCCTCGTAGCCTTTTTATCTCCTACATGACTCACGAAATCGTAATGACACGATTGCAAACAAACCGACACGGTGAGTTCGAACCCGCGGTCACAGAGTCTGGAGTTTTGAGACTTTGTGACCGCGGGTTCGAACCCCACCCGTGGTATGGTTTTTATCTCCTAGTTCGAGGCTGTGGGTCCCTAGAATTTGCACTAGAAGTGAACCCCATAATAATAATGTCTGAATAAAATTAAATTACCCTATGGGGTACAGCGTTTATTTTTTATTATAACACAGTAATCATAAAAATAATAATGTCTAGTTACTACTTTTATCTTTATTATTTTCAACTCGTCAGTATTCCCATACCTTCAGTTTAATGTTATCGTTGAAGATCAGAAAAAAATAATGACTTCCAGACGGAGGACAGAAATTATATATATTACTTCCCCTCTGAACACCTGCCAATGGAATGTCTTCTACTCAGACTAACCATTAATCTGTTGACATGTACCCTATTCTGTGCGATTAGTTCAAACGATGGAGAAAAGGGGCTTAATATCTGCGACCGCTCAGGGAAAAAGAGTGTGATCTATCGTGGAACACTTATCTTCGGCAAGTCAGTAGTAATTATTGTTATTGTTCAGTACTGGTAAGCCAGCGTTGCTTAACCACGGATAAATGCCACTAGTAAGCCAGCGTTGCTTAACCACGGATATATGCCACTAGTAAGCCAGCGTTGCTTAACCACGGATATATGCCACTAGTAAGCAAGGAATTGATTAATCACAAGTCTGTGTGATCACTGACGCAGCTTCATCTAACAAAGAGAAGCATTAGTAGATACACATTCTGTCTACTGTCGATCAAAATACCATCTTACCTTCGTGGACATAGCTCCTGTCTTCTATGAGAGCGAGTTGCGTAATACGGTGATCGAATTCCCAGGAATAATTGCCTCTTTGAAATTCATTTATTTGCATGTGTATAAATTGCCTATTTGAATCCAGCTATTTGTATTTCTGGTCTTCTGAGTTTGGGTAATATATGTGTGGTTCAGAATCCAGGGAGAAATTTTTTTCCAATTCTCCTGACAAACATAATAATACCACGACTTGTCTTCTCTCTCTCTCTCCACTTGTTTGCTTGCGTCTCTCTCTCTCTCTCTCTCTCTCTCTCTCTCTCTCTCTCTCTCTTCATATTCTTTTAGAGTATTCAACGTGCCAGAGGGATGTCCACAACAGCATTGCCATATTGATTTTATTGACAGATTCCTGGAATATCGCTTCTTTGACGTTTTTTTCCAGCTGAAAAGCACAATAGACGTTATTAGAAAACGTAATAGCTTCGTGTGTTTGTCTGTGTTTGTGCGCTTGTGTTCACCTTTTTGTTTCTTGGTGGATGTTGTGTGTTTTTGTATGTGTTCATGCACTTATTCGTATGTTTGTGTACGTGTCTTTGTGTGTTTTGTTGTACGTGTATTCATGTGTGATTTTTGGTGTGCGTGTGTGTGTGTGTTTTGTGTATTCATGTGCTTTTTTGTGTATATGAGTTTGTTCTGAACACATGTGTTCATGTGTTTTTTAGGTACTGTCATACAGTGATAGCCAGTGACACAGTCATGAGGTACTGTCACACAGTGATGCCAGTGACACAGCCACTAGGCACTGTCATACAGTGAAGTGAGAAAGTGAACCAGTGCCAATACGTCATAATTCGCAACAGTTTACAAATTTATTAAAAATGGAGAACACCAGCCAGAGCAATAAATCTTTTGTGTTTCTTCTGTGTGATTTATTTTATTGTACGTCCAGTGGGTATTCCAGAAACACTGTCACAGTGTGTTTGTTGTTTTCCTGTGTGTTTGCTTGGGCCTTCCATCCCTCGCGCAAACACACACACACACTGCTCTAGGAGCAGGGAGCGAGTGGACCTAGTAGTGTCCAGCGAAGAGGCGGGGCCACTAGCTGTGACTCGACCCCTGCAACCACAAATAGGTGAATAAGCAGAAATCTAAAGCCAAGACAACAGTGCCTAAGTGTGCGCAATATGGCTAACAGATATCTAGGATTTATTTCAAGAAGTATAAGCAACAGAAGTCCACAAGTTATTTTACAGCTCTATACATCACTAGTGAGACCTCATTTAGATTATACCTCTCAGTTTTGGTCTCCTACAGGATGGATATAGACTCATTGGAGAACATATAGAGAAGAATGGCTAAAATGATTTACTGTGTAAGGAATCTCCCGTATGAAGATAGACTTAGAGCCTTGAGTCTTCACTCTCTGGAGAGACGTAGAATGAGGGGAGATATCATCGAGGTGTACAAGTGGATGATGGGCATAAACAAAGGTGATATTAATAAAATACTGAGGGTGTCGAACCAGGTAAGAACCAGAAATGATGGATTTAAATTGGATAAATTTAGATTTAGAAAGGACATAGGCAAGTACTGGTTTTCGAACAGAGTTGTGGATGTGTGGAGCAATCTTCCGAGTAGGGTGATAGAGGCTAGGACTTTGGGTAGCTTTAAAAAGAGATTGGACAAATATATGAGTGGGAGGGGCTGGGTTTGATTAGTGTCGTGGGTACGGGAGTAAATTCTTGGGTAGCTTTGGGTAGTGGTGGTTTTGATAAGGACTTGCCTTTTATGGGCCAGTAGGCCTTCTGCAGTGTTCCTCCATTCTTATGTTCTTATGTTAGCAGCATGTTGGTAGAATGTTGGCAGCATGTTGGTAGAATGTTGGCAGCATGTTGGTAGAATGTTGGCAGCATGTTGGTAGAATGTTGGCAGCATGTTGGTAGAATGTTGGTAGCATGTTGGTAGAATGCTGGCAGCATGTTGGTAGCATGTTGACAGCATGTTGGCAGCATGTTGGCAGCATGTTGGTAGCATGTTGGTAGCATGTTGGTAGCATGTTGGCAGCATGTTGGTAGCATGTTGGTAGCATGTTGGCAGCATGTTGGTAGCATGTTGGTAGCATGTTGGTAGCATGTTGGTAGCATGTTGGCAGCATGTTGGTAGCATGTTGGTAGCATGTTGGCAGCATGTTGGCAGCATGTTGGTAGCGCCCCAGCATGAAACGTTAAC
>WNWK01047391.1:0-13952 GCA_009830355.1 Cherax destructor | reverse complement strand
TTCACTTCTGCCATTCCCTCCCCACCCCTGCCCATTTACCAGGCATCTGGGCATGCGTTTAAATTCTTTGGGTTTTTTTCAGTTAATGTTAAGAAAACAGCAAACAGCAATGATATCTATTCGGGAAAGATAAATTTAAATTTGGGAAAATCCAATATTTTTCCACAAAGGGTTATCGCAAATAAAAAACCAAAAACCCAGAATGTACAAAACCCGAATAAAAAGGGGAAAATAAATGCAACTTTGACAATAAGCCTTAACAATATATAACCATTTTTGGCCCCCAAGTTACTTCCCAAAGAAGACAAACACGTTATGTACTACCTAGTTGTGGTTGCGGGGGAAGTCAGGCCCCTGGCTCCCCCTTTCTTCACTGGTCGCTCTGGGTCACTTTTTTTCCCTGCCCCATGGGTTTTTATCATACCCCTTTTTAAAGCTTTTGGGAACCTCCCCCTCCCCCATCATTTTAAACTTTTTCCACTTCCAACTCTGTGACGGGAAAAATACTTCCCTTCCCCTGTGATTCATCTGAGTTTTCCCTTCCCAAACTGTGCCCCCTTGTTGTGTGCCCCATTCCCCGGGAAAATTCTGCTCTTCCCACTTTGTCAATTCCCCCAGTATCCTTTATTTGTTATCATGCCCCCCTTTCTTCCTGTCCTCCATGTCGTAAAGGTCGTTTTCCCCCTAACCTCCCCGGGGGTTTCCCTTTAGCCCCGGGACTAGTCTTGTTGAAAACCTTTTGACTTTTTTCGATTCTTCCGTGCTTGGTTTCAGGGTTCCAAACTGGTGCTGCATACCCCGTTTGGCCTAACGTACCGGTTTTTTGGGGGCCCGGGCCCCCTTTTTTTTGTGTGGGAATGCTTTTCTTAGGTTTGCAAAGGCCCCCATATGCTGCAGCAGTTTTTGGGTTTGATGTGCGCCCGGGAGATGTACCTGGGTTATACTAACAAGGTCTTTTTTTTGATTGAGGTTTTCCCAGTTTCGGGGCCCCTAGGCTGTGCGGGTCTTTTTTCCCCTTCCCCCAAACCTTCATGATTTTTGCATTTGGGGGTTGAACTCCAGGGGCCAATTGCTGGACCAGGTTTCCCACCCTGTCCAGACCCCTTTTTGTAGTTCTGCCTGGCCCTTTCGTCCGACTGAATTTTTTCTCACCCAACTCAATCATCTGCAAAAGGGACCCGGAGTCTTTTCCCTTCCGCCATTTGTTCAAAATCCCAAAAACAGCACTGGTCCCAGGACGGGCCCTGTGGAATTCGTCACCGGCGCCACTCTGACACCTCACCCGTACCATGACTTCCCCCGTTTTCCTTCCCGACAGGTATTCCCCGATCCATTGTAGTGCCTTCCCTTACCCCCGCCTGGTCCCCCAAATTTTTTACTAATTCTTGGTGGAACTGTGTCAAAGCCTTCTTCCCGTCCAAGAATATGCAATCTACCCCCCCCTCTCTCTCTTGCCCTTTCTGCTGTCACCCCGTCGTAGAACTCCAGTAGGTTTGTGACACAGGGGTTTCCCCTCCCTAAAAACCCTGTTGACCGTCGTTGATAAGCTCATTCCTTTCTAGGGGCTCCCCACTCTTTCCTGACTATTTTTTCATGACCTTGCATATATACATGTCAGTGCACTGGTCGTAGTTTATGCTACGTTCCTTTTCCCCTTTTTAAAAATTGGAACCATTTGCTTTTCCATATTTCGGTGGGCCCCCCCCGTTTGATAGATGTTTGAAGATCTTTTTAGGGTACATAGCTTCTCTGCCCCCTCCCCGGGACCCATGGAGAATGTTACCCGGGCCCCATCGCCTTTGGGATCGTTTTTTTAGTAGCCTCTTTATTTCCCCCTCAGTTGGGGATTTTTCCAGTCCCTGATGGTGACCCACCTCTCCCCCTTTTCTTGGGCCCCATTCTCGGGAAACCCCCTTTTTGAATCTCTGTTGAGCTCCTAAACCTTACGGCTTTTTTGTGACCTCCCCCCCTTTTCCTTCCTCAGCCTGATCCCTGGCCCTTTGACTGTTGTCTCCTCCTGATGGGCTGTACAGCAGCTTTGGGTCAGATTGGTTTTGTGCTATGTCTTTTTCGTACTGTCTTTGGGCCTCTTCTGATTGGGCATATTATTTTTTACACTCCTTTTTTCCCCTGGGTTTTTGCTTCAGCCCATAAAAACGACATCCCCCTCCCAACCCCCACCTCCAAAAAACCTGATTATTATTCTTTAAATTTTTATGGAAAGGAAAAATTTTTTAAATTTTATATTTTAAAACAAACTGAACATGAAAACTATAAATTTTTTTTTCGTAAAAATTATACCCTACTTATGGAAAATTTTTTCCCCATTTAAATTTAAAACTATCACCCCCACTTACAGGCCTATCACCACTTTTTCCAGTAAACACTATCCTCACTTCATCAGTGACAACTATCACCACCTCTTATCAGTGACACTATCCCCACCTACTTCATTGAGACACTTCACCACCTCCACTTCTCATAGACACATACCACCTCACTTCACGTGAGACATATCACCACCTCACTTCATCAGTGAGACACTATCACCCTCACTTCATCAGTGACACACACTATCACCACCTCACTTCATCAGTGAGACACTATCACCACCTCACTTCATCAGTGACACACTATCACCACCTCACTTCATCAGTGAGACACTATCACCACCTCACTTCATCAGTGAGACACTAACCACCTCACTTCATCAGTGAGACACTATCACCACCTCACTTCATCAGTGGACACTATCACCACCTCACTTCATCAGTGAGACACTAACACCATCACTTCATCAGTGAGACACTAACACCACCTCACTTCATCAGTGAGACACTATCACCACCTCACTTCATCAGTGAGACACTATCACCACCTCACTTCATCAGTGACACACTATCACCACCTCACTTCATCAGTGAGACACTATCACCACCTCACTTCATCAGTGAGACACTATCACCACCTCACTTCATCAGTGAGACACTATCACCACCTCACTTCATCAGTGAGACACTATCACCACCTCACTTCATCAGTGAGACACTATCACCACCTCACTTCATCAGTGAGACACTATCACCACCTCACTTCATCAGTGAGACACTATCACCACCTCACTTCATCAGTGAGACACTATCACATCCTCACTTCATCAGTGAGACACTATCACCACCTCACTTCATCAGTGAACACACTATCACCACCTCACTTCATCAGTGACACACACTATCACCACCTCACTTCATCAGTGAGACACTATCACCACCTCACTTCATCAGTGAGACACTACACTATCACCACCTCACTTCATCAGTGAGACACTATCACCCCCTCACTTCATCAGTGAGACACTATCACCACCTCACTTCATCAGTGACACACTATCACCACCTCACTCATCAGTGACACACTATCACCACCTCACTTCATCAGTGAGACACTATCACCACCTCACTTCATCAGTGAGACACTATCACCACCTCACTTCATCAGTGCACACACTATCACCACCTCACTTCATCAGTGAGACACTATACCACCTCACTTATCAGTGAGACACTATCACCACCTCACTTCATCAGTGAGACACTATCACCACCTCACTTCATCAGTGACACACACTATCACCACCTCACTTCATCAGTGACACACACTATCACCACCTCACTTCATCAGTGAGACACTATCACCACCTCACTTATCAGTGAGACACTATCACCACCTCACTTCATCAGTGAGACACTATCCCACCTCACTTCATCAGTGAGACACTATCACCACCTCACTTCATCAGTGAGACACTATCACCACCTCATTCATCAGTGAGACACTATCACCACCCACTTCATCAGTGAGACACTATCACCACCTCACTTCATCAGTGAGACACTATCACCACCTCACTTCATCAGTGAGACACTATCACCACCTCACTTCATCAGTGAGACTGACCCAAAACATTGGGAATCATTATGACAAAACTTGTCTATGTACATTGGCCATTCTTTCGTCGGTACTTAACATTGAACAATAAAATACATAATATATGAACATTAGTTTATACTGAAACGTACAACGTGCTCAGTATACTGAGGGAATGACATGAATACATATAACCAGAATCGGTCGATCACCATGCCCAGCCCTTCTAGGGCAGGGTAGGTCCCAAAGCTGGAGCTTACCATCTGCAGTCGAAGCCTGTCCTTCCCGTTAGGAAGGTGGCAGACCAGAGAGGCCTAGCATCTATCTACCTCCATGCATCGTGCTGGTGGGGAATGTGGCTAGGCCTGGGGCCAGTTGGTCCCGCCGATGAGGGTGTCCCCTCCCATGGAGACATAGGTCTCTGACACTCCCACGCCAGGGAGCCGGAGCTGGGTCGCCATCTGGTAAAGACCCGGGCCGGGGAATTCCCTGTGAATCAACACCTCCCCCTCCTCCTAACCAGAATCATAAATTTTTTTATATAAATATTATAAATAGGTGAAATCATGCAACTCAAAACACACCAAGTTCAAAACATAAGGGACATCATGCATATACATATATATGCATATATGAATCTCACATTCACTTACTTATGCCAGACCATACAGGACCTCTCCCCAAGACAAACCCCCATTGCTTGCCCCTGACACCTTCCTACCATCCTCCCTCCCCAGTCAAGGTCAACAATACATTCTCTACACACCCCATAACCCACTCCCTCCCTGCCCTCTCCCTTACCCCCTCATACTCGTGCATACCACCCCAATCAACACATACTCTAATCGACCCTCCCGGGAGACCAACCCCTAACATGTGCCTATTACCATCACAACCTGTACACTAACATGTGACTATTACCATCACAATCTGCACTAACATGTGCCTATACTATCACAATTTTGCACACAACATGTGACTATTACCATCACAATCTGCACACTAACATGTGCCTATTACCATCACAATTTTGTCACTAACAAGTGCCTATTACCATCACAATCTGTAACTAACATGTGTATTACCATCACAATCTGTCACTAACATGTGACTATTACCATCACAATCTGCACACTAACATGTGCATATTACCATCACAATCTGTACACTAACAAGTGCCTATTACCATCACAATCTGCCACTAACATGTGCCTATTACCATCACAATCTGTACACTAACATGTGCCTATTACCATCACAATCTGTACACTAACATGTGCCTATTACCATCACAATCTGTACACTAACATGTGACTATTACCATCACAATCTGTAAACTAACATGTGACTATTACCATCACAATCTGCACAATAACGTCCCCATTGTCAACTGCCTATACCCCACCGAAACCCCCCGCTCCCATGCCTGACCGTAAAGTCCTTAATTCCTGCATTATGTTCTATAAAACCGTGCTGCAAGAGCCCGGATTCTCCCCTCGCCTCGAACCTCCCTCATGCCCCAAGTTACAAAAACATAATCCAAAGCCAGATACATAACTGTGCGCCTAACACCCTCGGGACTACCCGCAACATCTAAACATAAAACCCACAACACAGACAACCCCCTCCCCCACCTCCTGATTACCCCACCGAACCACTCTCGAACCCTAGCCAACTCCTCACAAAATATACAACATGAAAAGCCGTTTCCAAAATCCACAGCTCTGGCAGAGCCATCCTTTATCAGACACATAACAAAAAGTTGAGCTCTAGATGCCAATATATTATGCAGAAACCTAAACCCCGTTTCTCACACCCTAGCTGGCAATTTTAACCTTTTTAACCAAAACCACGTAGCCCCCCAATCATACTTTGGATAAGCTGCCGCCCCCTGTATCTCCAACTCACCAGTTCCAACCCTATCAAGCGCCTTCACCCGCATTTTCTGCGGTTCCGAGACTACTATGAGATGTTGCAAGAGTGCCTCACAAACCTGAAGATCCTTACCATGCCACCACCGCCGGCTCTCCCTCATAACCCTGTCCACTCTCACCCCCTCCACCCCTGCCAAAATTCCTACCTCACGTATATCCCCATCAATCGCCTCCTCAGAGGTATCAATCCCATACCTCCTCTCGCCACCCTAGTCATAACCACCCCCTCCTGCAACCAATGTCTTCCATAACCCCAAATAAAACGCAAAACCCTCTTTTGCAGCCGCCGAATATCCTCCTCCATGAGAGGATAAACCACAGCTATGAACCATAACTTACTGTAAACTAATGCATTGACCACAATGACCCTTTGCAAAAGAGTTATCTCCCCCGGCCTCCATCCCGCCATCCTACCCACAGCTGCCTCTACAACCGCAGAAGAGTTAAACTCCTGTGCAACTTGCGGCACATTACAAAAACAACACCACAAATTTTTATCCTATCCACTGTATTCCATCCAAACCTCTGTCCCAACGCCCTCCCACCCAAGTTCCACCTCTAACAACTTCGATTTTGCCCTATTTGCACTCATCCCAGTAGCCAACCCAAAATCTCAATCATCTTGTTCACAGTCCCCAGCCCCTCTAAGCTTCCCACTTGACTCATACTGCCCACTCATACTTCCCATTGACGTCATACCATTGAAAACCCTCACCAATACCTCTGCAAAACCTTCCAATGAGTCACATAGAAGTCGCCCGAAATCCCGTCCAAACCAAGTTTCTGCCCCTGCACCACCTGCCATACCTCTTCCTCAGTAACACGTCCCTCCAAACCTTTCCTGTCCTCCTGACTAATCCTCTCTAAGATGCTACCTAAAACAAAACCACAAGCCTCCTGATTATAAAACCCCTTCTGCAACTTTCTCTGAAACCATCTATCTGTATAGCAACTCATGCCCTCAGTGGTACATACCACCTGGCCACACCTATACCCATCTAAGTCCTCATCCACCGTTAAGGACATAATCAGCATGCCCTTCCGTCGTTCCTGAAATTTACGCAAAACCATAGCTGAGGGTTTATTCCCCCATAAAACATCCTCCAACCCCCCTCTAACCCTAATGGCATGAAAATTTTCATCTTGAATCTCCCTTAATTGACCTCGTAGTTCATCGATCTCATCCCGCGGGTACCTCCCCCACCCCTTATAACACTCCTGCAACTTCCCATCATCAGACCCCATCCACATGTAAAATCCTCTTATTGCCACCTTCGCTCGTGTATTCCACTATTTCACAACATCCTCGATGCCCTTGCCCCCACCCCACAATCTTCCTGGTCACTGACCGGGCCGCAGGGGCGTTGACCCCTGGAACTCTCTCCAGGTAAACCATTCCTCAAAAACCTCACGATGTCCCTCACCCTGCAGCAAACGAACATTTAATTTCCAATAACTAGGATAAATCTTATCCGCACCCTCCCATCCTAACTCAACCAAAACACCCCTATTATCTGAAAAACCCATCTCCACACAGGTTACACTTCCCATCTGTATATCCTGCGTTACATAAACCCGATCGAACCGCGCCGTGTATCCTCTCCGTACATAGGTGTGTTCCACATTCCACCCCCACCCCTAAACACATCCACCACCCCCACCACCCCAAAAACCTCCCTTAAGGTACCCAACATACATCCTGCCCCTCTAGGCTCAACATCCTTCCCTCTAATTATACAATTCCAATCACCTGCTACAATAGTAACCATAGGAAGGCCCCTTAAGGCATAGACTAAATCATTTTGAACAAAATCCTACTTAACCCTATGATCATTGCACGCCGGCATGTACACCCGATGAAACACACCTGAATATATCCCCACTCACCTTCCACCCTAACAATCCTACCCCCTCCCCCTCCTCCCATGTTCTCAGAAGAAAAGGGCTGGTCTCCGTACTCCCACTGCCACCCTCCCTTTAAATGCCCAGAACGTTCTGTATATAACCTATAACCTTTCGACATTAATTCCCTACCACACCTATAATTATGCTCCTGTAGGAAGCATACATCTACTTTCATACGTCTCAGTGTTACCTCCACCTATTTCCTCTTAACCTCTGCTCGGAGGCCATTGACATTCATATTCAAACACTTGAATGCTGCACTGGGGGTTTCCCTCTCTGCCTCATGGATCCACGAAACCCTTGGCTCTCCTTCCCTTTCCTACCTCCACCTTTCCCCTTTAATCCCCCTTTCCCTCCCTTAGCTATGTCTACCCAGTTCTTTTTACAGGACCTTTGTCCTGGTGTAATCACATCTTCGTCAGCCTCACTACTTGGCCTCTTACATGACTCACCCTGAAATTCCATGATCCCCTCTCCCGGAGACCTATGCACCTCTACATCTGCAACAACCACTGACCTGCAGTTGACCACTTCAGCACCATCAACACCCACGCCCCCCCGGACTCTCCACATCTCCATCCGGTTCCACTACTGTACTCTGCAACTCTCCCGGCAATGGACTATCCAGAATCCTCCTCAGGTCCTCAAGGCTGGGGTCTGGGAACTCATTCCCCTCCTCCAGAGGACTTCTTTCAGAGTTGACCCCTGCCACCTCCATAGTTTCACTAGGAGACTCCTGGGGGAACGGCAACACGGCCTCCTCACTCGCTTCAACAGCATCACTCCATTTACCAGTTCCCGCAGAATTCACCATTATGTCTTCTACCACAGGTGTCGCCAACAGCACCCGTTCCTCTCGGACACCTGGCTCTGTCCGCACGTTGTCCTCTCCTCGAGTCCCATTGTATGGGCCCCGTCGCCAATCACACGTTGCTGCCATGTGCCCTGGGCCACCGCACAGACGACACGTCCTCTGCTGCCCTGCATATATCACGTAACCCTGGGTACGGAATGCCTCCATCACAACAAAAGATGGTATTTGCCGCCTCAAGGTCATTTTGAGGGAGAACGACCCCTCCAACATACCTGCATATGGCCCATGGGCCCATCTCCCTACGGTGGTGGCATGGATGACCCCATACTGGCAAAACACCTGTCTGACGTCTACCTCGTCGGCTTCAAATGGAATATTCTTAATCTGTATCCACAAGTAGTGCACCGATGCATCCCGAAGACGTACCTCCAGGTTTGTGTTGATTATGATGCTCTCCTGATACCTGTCGACGATTCCATTGTAGACACTGTCGGATGCAAACTTGACAAAAAACCTTGCAGCTCTGTTCAAGGAGTTCCCGTAAATGTCTTCTGTCGATACCCCACATGTGTCTCTCAAAATTAAGGGCAAGATAACGTCGGCATTGCTGGGATACACCGCTCCCTGCAGCAAATCAATGCATACAGCGTGTACACGTCACAGGTATCCATCCGTCATCTTGTGGAAAATTAAAGTTCACTGACTCCACCACCAGGGAGCTCTGCACGCACGTCCGTTCACCACCAAGGCTGGGGAACGACTCATTTGTGAGGATTTAAGGCTGGTAAGGGAATGGATGGGCAGAGTATTAAGGAGAATGGGAAGAGGAGGGATAGCAGTATTAAGGGCAATAAGTTTGGATATAAATGGAATAAGACAGCAGGTGAGAAGGGGATTAATGCACTTAATGGTAGACTATGTGTGTGTGTCATGGAGGTTAAAAGCAACTGGGGTAAGGGAGCGTATTAGAGCAATTGCAGGAAGTATGATTAGAACAAGAAATAGGAATAGGGGTGTATATGGGGGGAGATGGGACTTATTGGGAGCGTAAAATAATTTGGAAAAGGGCTTGACATGGGGGAGGGGGTGAAGGATGAGGGTAGGTGGGGAGGGGAGGGTTTGTTGGGTAGTGGTACATAAAGGATGTATGGGTGCGATGAAGGAAATAGGATTACATAGTGGGGAGGTAACGAAAGTGGAGAGTGCAAGCAAGGGAGCAGGGGAATAAGGGATGGGGGGCAAGGGTGGACGGAAGACGAACATATTTAATGCAAAAGGAACGACGGATACTGTAAAACGGAGGGAAGGGGTAGTGTATGTGTGGGGCAGACGGCCGAGACAGACGCATTGGGTTCCTTAACGTAAGGGGAAACATGATGGCTTGGGTGGCCCGGTGGTCTGGTGGCTTGAGCTCTCGCTTCACACACGGAGGGCCCGGGTTCGATTCCCGGCGGGTGGAAACATTTCGACGTGTTTCCTTACACCTGTTGTCATGTTCACCTAGCAGCAAATAGGTACCTGGGTTGTTAGTCGACTGGTGTGGGTCGCATCCTGGGGAACAAGATTAAGGACCCCAATGGAAATAAGACAGACAGTCCTCGATGACGCACTGACTTTCTTGGGTTATCCTGGGTGGCTAACCCTCCGGGGTTAAAAATCCGAAGAAATCTTATCTTATTTTTACTTCGCATGAAGCAGGAAAAGTGAGGTGGAGGTGTTTTGTAGTAAATATGCTATGTCAAGGTAACCATGAGCGAAAGTAGCGTGGATGGGGAAAGTAGCGTGGATGGGGAAAGTAGCGTGGATGGGGGAAGTAGCGTGGATGGGGAAAGTAGCGTGGATGGGGGAAGTAGCGTGGATGGGGGAAGTAGCGTGGATGGGGGAAGAAGTTGTAAGTGCATTGTAGAGTTTGTATAACTAAGCTGGAAACATGTAATATCAATAAAGAAGATATTAGCTGTCGGTACATGAAAAGCCGCATTACAGTAAAGTGGTATAGTACAGCTACTAACGTAGTTGTAGTCAGGGTGGAAGTGGAAGAGTGACTCTGGTGGTCTGGTGGCTAAAGCTCTCGCTTCACACGGCGAGGGCCTGGGTTCGATTCCCAGCCAGGGCAGAAACTTTAGGCGTGTTTCTTTACACCTGTTGTCTATGTTCACCCATCAGTAAAATGGGTACCTGGTTGTTAGTCGACTGGTGTGAGTCGCATCCTGGGACACTGACCTAATCTGCCCGAAATGCTCAGCATAACAAGGGACTTTCTATATAGTAGTATGTCACTGATGTCAGCTAGGCCTGTATACCTTGTACATGTACTTGTAGTAAATAAAGATATTATTATTATTATTATTATTATTATTATTATTATTATTATTAGGTGTGGATGCTGAGAGGTGTGTCATTTTGCTTCGGACGTCAAAATTTCATTAACTGTATTAATTTACACGGAGGAGCAACAGTTTATCATACATGTAGAGTGCACGTGTACATGTAGAGTGCACGGGTACATGTAGAGTACACGGGTACATGTAGAGTGCACGGGTACATGTAGAGTGCACGGGTACATGTAGAGTGCACGGGTACATGGTGAGTGTGAAGTAATTAAAGAGTTATGTATAACCATACAAGGATATACAAGATATGTCGGAGATGATACATAGCGATACATTGGAGGTATGGTCATTGAAGAAAATTTTAGGTAGTAATTTAGTGTCATACTGTGTTGGTACAGCAGCTGTAAATAAATGTACGTATTAAGTGAGTATGTACATGTTGAAGAAGCATAGTGGGTGTTGGAAAGATCTGTTGAACTTTTGAATATAATATTGTATTATTAGGTTAGGGCATAGGTCCAATTAATAGTTGTAATATATAATTAAAGCACAGTACATTGAAATGTACAGAGGAGTGTTGATTAAACATAACATGAAGGTTCAGTGTATCAATAAAAAAGGGTAATATATTTATACCTTGGAAGTATACACAGTTCAGCAAATAATTATAATAACTGATAAATGCCGAGAGGTATAAGAGTTGTAAAGATAGAGATAATGCAAAGTACTACAATTTAATGTCACAAGTTTTGCAGTACTCAGTTTCATGGGAAAAAATTGTATGTAACTCATCTGAATATGTAGACCGTAGATTGGATGTGATGACAATACATATGTATAAAAATCAAGGTGCATACACATTATATAATTCTATATTCTATATATTCATGTATTTTAAATAATAAAAAAATTAAGGTCTTCAATCTTTCTTCATACGGAAGATTTCTAATGCTATGTATTAACTTAGTCATTCTACGCTGAATGTTTTCTAACGAATTAACATCAACTCTATAATATGGAGACCAGAATTGAGCTGCGTAATCTAGGTGAGGCCTTACTAATGATGTATAAAGCTGTAATATAACCTCTGGACTTCTGTTGCTAACACTTCTTGATATAAATCCCAGTAATCTGTTTGCCTTATTACGTACGCTTAGGCATTGCTGTCTTGGTTTAAGGTTGCTGCTTACCATAACCCCCAAGTCCTTTTCGCAATCTGTATGGCTAAGTTCTACGTTATTTAACTTATAAGTGCTTGGGTTATGGACACTCCCGAGCTTCAGAAAATTGCATTTATCTACATCGAACTGCATCTGCCACTTTTCTGACCAGAAATTGAGTTTGTCTAAATCCTCCTGAAGTTCCCTGACATCTATATTTGAATCAATTATCCTACCTATCTTCGCATCAATAACTGGGCCTCTACCCTTCAGACAGAACTGTTTGCCATACTGATTGCACTCAAATGCGTCCATATATCTAAAGTTGACTCTCTAATTGTAACTGATTCTTTGTCATCCATAAATGCTCTCAACTCATCAAGTATAACTTGTAGCATGCTCGTGTCAGAAGCCAGGCACAGGTATGGTAGGATTGTGGATAGTAGAGTCCGACTGAACATGCTGTGGATTCCATCTCACATTGGTCTTCAGATGCATGATAGAACTGATAAATTGGCTAAGTTTTATGCTTTCAAAGTGGGGATAGATTACAATCTTGGCTTGTCAGCAGTTTGAGAACAATAATACGAAAAGAACTTCAACTGAATTTTATTGACTTAAGACTGAGGGAGATTGACACCAGTCAGTCCATCTATCATCATTCTATCATGCAGGAGGAGCCACATGTCTATGGTGCATCCAACAAAATAAGCAGACTCTTGGATGTCACTACCGCCCGCCTCCGGCTGGGTTACAAGTATCTTTGGCAGGTTAAATCACCACCACCAGATGTAGACCAAACAAGATGTAAACTTTGCCAGTTGGATTATTGTCACACCCTGCGTCATTATGTACTGGAGTGCGTCACACCCTGCGTCATTATGTACTGGAGTGCGATAAAATTAATGAATTCAGAGACAACTCATTCAGAAATGTTCAAGATATGTCAAAGTATTTTATCCACAGTGGTATATTACAGACCATTCTGGAAAATACCTGACTTTGCTCCCTGTAAATAAAGCATTGACACGTGTGTGTGTGTGTGTGTGTGTGTGTGTGTGTACTCACCTAATTGTACTCACCTAATTGTACTCACCTAATTGTACTCACCTAATTGTGGTTGCAGGGGTCGAGACTCAGCTCCTGGCCCCGCCTCTTCGCTGTCTGCTACTGGGTCTCTGCTCTCCCTGCTCCATGAGCTTTATCATACCTTGTCTTAAAACTATGTATGGTTCCTGCCTCCACTATATCTTTTCTAGTCCATTCCACTTCCTGACTACTCTGTGGCTGAAGAAATGTTTCCTGACATCCCTTTGACTCATCTGAGTCTTCAGCTTCCAGTTGTGTCCCCTTGTTTCTGTGTTCCCTCTGAAACAACCTGTCACTATCTACCTTGTCAATTCCCCGCAGTATTTTGTATGTCGCTATCATGTCTCCTCTGACCCTTCTTTCCTCCAGTGTTGTTAGTCCTATTTCCCTCAATCTTTCTTCATAAGACAGACCCCTGAGTTGTGGAACTAACCTTGTCGCAAACCTTTGCACTTTCTCTAGTTTCCTTACGTGCTTGACCAGGTGTGGGTTCCAGACTGGTGCTGCATATTCTAGTATGGGCCTGACGTATACGGTATACAGTGTCTTGAACGATTCCTTGTTAAGGTAACGGAACGCTAATCTAAGGTTTGCCAGACGCCCATATGCTGCCGCAGTTATCTGGTTGATGTGTGCCTCCGGAGACGTGCTTGGCGTTATACTCACTCCAAGGTCTTTCTCCTTTGCCGAGGTTTGTAGCCTTTGTCCGCCTAGCTTGTACTCTGTCAGCGGTCTTCTTTGCCCTTCTCCGATCCTCATGACTTTGCATTTGGAGGGATTGAATTCGAGA
>WNWK01047390.1:0-13952 GCA_009830355.1 Cherax destructor | reverse complement strand
TGATAATATACACCTGGAAAATCCTAGAGGGATTAGTACGAAATCTGTAAATGTCTAGGCAGGCGGTGCAACATCCCTAATGAAAAGCAGGGGCGCCATGAGCACGCTAAGAGACAACATAATAAGTGTCAGGGGCCCAAGACTGTTCAACTGCCTCCCAACATACATAAAGGGGATTGCCAGTAGAGTCTACGTGCGGCTAACAGTAACAGCCTGTTTGATTAGTCCCTGACCCACCGCGAGGCCTGGTCACAGACTGGGCCGCAGGGGCGTTGACCCCCGAAGCCCTCTCCAGGTATACCCCAGGTATATATTAATGTATATGACAACAACGTATATGATAACCATATATATATATATATATATATATATATATATATATATATATATATATATATATATATATATATATATATATATATATATATATATAATATATATATATATATATATATATATATATATATATATATATATATATATATATATATATATATTATTATTAACACATCTGCCGATTCCCACCAAGGCAGGGTGGCCCGAAAAAGAAAAACTTTCATCATCATTCACTCCATCACTGTCTTGCCAGAGGGGTGCTTTACACTACAGTTATAAAACTGCAACATTAACACCCACATAACCACATATAAGATATCCACATATAAGACAACATGAAGGATAACAGCATATATGATAATGACATAAATGATAACAAAACATAAAATAACCATATATGATAACAAAACATAAAATAACCATATATGATAACAAAACAAAATAACCATATATGATAAAACATAAAATAACCATATATGATAACAAAACATAAAATAACCATATATGATAACAAAACATAAAATAACCATATATGATAACAAAACATAAAATAACCATATATGATAACAAAACATAAAATAACCATATATGATAACAAAACATAAAATAACCATATATGATAATCACTTATATAACCACATAAATGATAAAACATATGATAACTACATATATGATAACATATATAATAACCACATGTACTGACTGATAATCATATATATGATAAAACATATATGATAACCACATAAATGATAACAACATAACCATATGCATGATGTAGACAGCTTGTGTAATGAAGGAAATCAGCCCCTCAAGCATTATTTATGTAAGGTGTGATAAATATTAGTTGTGAAAATTTCATGACTGTCCTCACTTGTATTTCTTTTCTATATTCCTTACCTATTTACTATGTGCATAGTTCTGTAACTCAGGTGCAAGAGATAAATGCAGTTTAATTAAATTAAAAAAAATAGATGAGTAATGTCATCTACCAAAATTGTTGTATTGAAATGTAATGCAGAACAAATTAAATGTTTAATTGAGAATACTATTAGTAGTATTTTTATTATTATTATTATTATTATTATTATTATTATTATTATTATTATTATTATTATTATTATTATTATTATTATTATTATTATTATTGCTGTTGCATCTGTACATGTTTTGAAATATCCTTTACTGTAAACGCTGTAAATTAACTCAAGAAATGTATTAGAAGTGTGACCACCCTCGCATTCTGCTGTTCTGTTATTGTGGGTTCCAATATTTTTTTCTCAAACTTTTGTTAATCTGTAATATAGTGTATAACATTCATTTTTTGTGTCTGATTATTTTTCTAGTATTAGTATTTCTTGTAATAACTATTGTTAGTAGAAAGAAGGTTTATACAGGCAAGTTGCCCTTCTGTAGAAGGTTTAATAATAATAATTTAATAATAATAATAATAATAATAATAATAATAATAATAATAATAATAATTTTTATTTGGACATGATACAAAGAATTACATTTGGTTATTGAGATTACATGAGGTGTACATGCCAAAAGCCCCTAGTATGCAGGGCATTTTGGGCAGACTTAAAATTAACTTAAAACTAGATTGTAAGAATTTTTGTAGATAGTATACAATGAGTAAAGGTGAGTATTTAAGCTATGAAATTTGAACATATGAAATTTGAACATAGTTTTGTACTTTTGTCTTCATTATAAAATTAATTAAATCAGAATAAACAAATTAGAGCAATAATAATAATAAAATTATAAAAAGTTATGGTTGATAATTTATAAAATAAGTAAAGATGCATATCTAAGTTATAAAGTTTGAATATAAGTTGAACATTTGTTGAACACAAGTTGAACATTTGTTGAACGTTTGTAAAGAGTTTGTGTACACGAGTTGGAGTTCTATTAAAAACAAGGGAGGGAACACAAGGAGGGGTTCCCATAACCACTCTCGCACCTCTGTCGGCTTAAGCATCCTTTTTCAACTTCTCATATTGATTATACTGCTGCTAACAAGGTTTAGCAGCAACCAGGCACCCCCCAAAGAGATGCCTCCAAAGTAGAAGTTTATGGGTTGGCCAAACCAGGCACCCCAGAAGAGATCAACCAGAGATACTGAGAGGATATAGTGCCCTGGAGGATCAGACCTCAGTATGGTAAATCAATGGATTTCCTTGGGAACTATGTGGGGAGGTAGTTTTAACATCAGTAAGCTAGTCGTGCTATAATAATTAAGTATTTGCTACTAGAATTTTTTTCCTTTGGTACCAACAATTTCAGATACACTTGTAATGTGTTTATTAAATTGTAAGTGGTTTTATCTGGGTATGTTTTATTCCCCCTTTGAGCCATATATATAAGGTCCATTAGTCTGAAGTTAAATTGAATAACATATCCTGACTATCATTTTCTTTGGAGTCAATCCCCCTCATAAGGTGCCTACTGCTCGTGTTTTCAGGCCATGCTACCCTAAGAGCCAGTACTTATCAGGACCCCTATCTTGATATAATTAGTCTGTATTATTTATCACTGGGTTTTCTCCTGCTCTAACCCAAACTCCATGTTTTCCTCCCTTCTCCTATGACTATGGCTACTTTTATCTCTCCCACTATTAAAAGAGCAGGTGGTGGCAGCATACTTCTAAGAGAATAGACTGCTACCATCTATTCTCTCATGCTCTAGCAATTCCCCTTTTTTTTATTTGTTCTCTATATTCTCACATATTTTTTTTGTCCACTCCGATGCCATATTGCCTGAGGGAACAGGCAATATGGCATCGTCGGGTGCTCTGTCGACCCCAGGGTGAGACTGGGGTGGAAGCTGCGGCATTTCACCTGTATAGTCTGCTAGTCAGCCTATGCAGTCTGCTAGTTTCAATTACGGCGGCATTACAGTGCTGCCATCTCTAGGCCTGCCCAGGGCATTGGGACGCTATGCCCACTCGGCCTCATTCTTGCGGTCTCCATCCTAGGAACAACACCCTATCCCGCAGAAACCTGGCTCTCGGTCCCCTCAAGCTCTTGCCCACTGTGAACCCATTTGATAATCCTAGTAAGTAAGTTTTCAGGTATGCACAAATACAGTTACATAGATTATCATACATAGCAGCATATGTGTAGAAAACCGATACTAGTCAACAGGCACCTACTTGCTACCTAGCAAGTAATCGCAGCCTCAAGACATTTTAAATCAATGATAACAACACATATGATACTCACATATATGATATAATATGATAATCATATATATGATAACCACACATATGTTAGCAACATATATGATAACAACACAAATGATACTCACATATATGATAATATAAGATAATCATATATAGGATAACCACATATAAGATAATCATATATAGGATAACCACATATAAGATAATCATATATAGGATAACCACATATAAGATAACATATACAATAGCCACATACATGGTTATAAAAATCTTAAATTAATAGATTATAATGATTTCTTAGTAGATGCAACAAGGAAGGCAAGAAGCATCAGGACATGTTACGTTGTTACAGAGTGGTAATGGAGGAGACGTTGTTATATAGTGGTAATGGAGGAGACGTTGTTATATAGTGGTAATGGAGGAGACGTTATATAGTGGTAATGGAGGAGACGTTATATAGTGGTAATGGAGGAGACGTTGTATAACTATAGGTTATTTGGGCGTTTTCGGAGGCGTGGTTGAAATGATAAGACTTCTGAGGCTTCTACTTTATTAATATAAAGTGCGAGGTACACAGGCTGCGTGTTCTGTGGCCATTGCCCGGCAAGGCAACGCCCGCGCGAGAGAGAGGAGTAGGCATTGTTGTCTGAGTGAAGGCCGCTGCGTTAGTGAGCGAGAGGCAGGGGTGTCGCAGACTGACGTGGGTAGGCCAACAGAGGGCAGAACTGGAGTTCCGCAAAATATGAACTCAGCTGGCAGACAGCATGGCTGTCTATGCAGACAATATGGCTGTCTACAGTTGTTACAGAGTGGAAATGGAGGAGACGTTGTTACAGAGTGGTAATGGAGATGTTGTTACAGAGTGGAAATGGAGGAGACGTTGTTATAGAGTTGTAATGTAGGAGATGTTGTTACATAGTGGTAATGTAGGAGACGTTGTTACATAGTGGTAATGGAAGAGACGTTGTTACAGAGTGGTAATGGAGACGTTGTTACATAGTGGTAATGGAGGAGACGTTGTTACAGAGTGGTAATGGAGGAGACGTTGTTGCACAGTGGTAATGGAGGAGACATTGTTAGAGTGGTAATGGAGGAGACATTGTTACATAGTGGTAATGGAGGAGACGTTGTTACTGAGTGGTAATGGAGGAGACGTTGTTACTGAGTGGTAATGGAGGAGACGTTGTTACTGAGTGGTAATGGAGGAGACGTTGTTACTGAGTGGTAATGGAGGAGACGTTGTTACTGAGTGGTAATGGAGGAGACGTTGTTACTGAGTGGTAATGGAGGAGACGTTGTTACTGAGTGGTAATGGAGGAGACGTTGTTACTGAGTGGTAATGGAGGAGACGTTGTTACTGAGTGGTAATGGAGGAGACGTTGTTACTTAGTGGTAATGGAGGAGACGTTGTTACTGAGTGGTAATGGAGGAGACGTTGTTACTGAGTGGCAATGGAGGAGACGTTGTTACTGAGTGGTAATGGAGGAGACGTTGTTACTGAGTGGCAATGGAGGAGACGTTGTTACTGAGTGGTAATGGAGGAGACGTTGTTACTGAGTGGCAATGGAGGAGACGTTGTTACTGAGTGGTAATGGAGGAGACGTTGTTACTGAGTGGTAATGGAGGAGACGTTGTTACTGAGTGGTAATGGAGGAGACGTTGTTACTGAGTGGTAATGGAGGAGACGTTGTTACTGAGTGGTAATGGAGGAGACGTTGTTACTGAGTGGTAATGGAGGAGACGTTGTTACTGAGTGGTAATGGAGGAGACGTTGTTACTGAGTGGTAATGGAGGAGACGTTGTTACTGAGTGGTAATGGAGGAGACGTTGTTACTGAGTGGTAATACCTTTATACCTTTGATATACCTTTGAAGAGCTTCGAGAGAATCTACTCTCTGAGCCCGGCCATGGGCCAGGCTCGTCTGGTGCTTGCCTGGTCAACCAGGCTGTTGCTGCTGGAGGCCCGCTGCCCCACATATCCATCACAGCCTGGTTGATCTGGCACCTGGTGAAGATATTTGTCCAGTTTCCTCTTGAAGGCTTCTACACTGGTTCCAGCCGTGTTTCGGATATCTTCTGGTAAGATGTTGAATAGTCTGGGACCCCGGATGTTAATACAGTGCTCCCGTATTGTCCCCACCGCACCCCTGCTCCTCACTGGGTTTATTTTACACTTTCTCCCATATCTCTCACTCCAGTATGTTGTTATGGCAGTGTGCAGATTTGGGACCAGGCCCTCAAGTACTTTCCATGTATATATTATCATGTATCTCTCTCTCTCCGCTCCAATGAGTACATGTTCAAGACTTGAAGGCGTTCCCAATAATTTAGATGTTTCAATGGCTCAATGTGAGCCGTAAACGATCTCTGGATTTGTTCCAGCTCTGCTATTTCTCCTGCCCTGAACGGGGCCGTCAGCACTGAGCAGTATTCTAAGTGAGGGAGCACTAGCGATTTGAATAGTGTCACCATCGGCATTATTTCCCTTGTTTTGAAAGTTCTCAATACCCACCCCGTCATCTTCCTGGCTGTTGTGATCTTTGTCTTGTTATGGTCTTTAAACGACAGATCAGCAGACATAATTATTCCCAAGTCCTTTACGTGTTCCTTTCGTTCTATGTGGTGACCCTCTTGCGTTTTGTATATAGTGTTCCTTTTGAGTTCTTCATTTTTTCCATACCTAAGCAGCTGAAACTTATCACCATTGAACGTCATGTTGTTCTCTACTGCCCATTGGAAGACCCTGCTTATGTCCTCCTGTAATTTTTCAGTGTCCTCTACCGTAGTGACTTTCATGCTTATTTTAGTGTCATCTGCAAATGATGATACAAAAGTGTGCTGGGTGTTTTTATCTATGTCTGCTATGAGGATGAGAAACAGCAGAGGTGCCAGGACAGTGCCTTGGGGCACTGAGCTTTTGACCTCGCTGATGCTGGATCTTGCCCTGTTCACTACTACTTTTTGTGTTCTTTGTGTTAGGAACTCAAAAATCCATCTGCCTACCTTCCCGTAATGCCTATGGCCCCTCATTTTGTGCGCTATCACTCCATGATCGCATTTGTCAAACGCCTTTGCAAAATCTGTGTAAATCACATCTGCGTTTTGGTCGTCCTCCAATGCCTCCGTAATCCTGTCATAATGGTTCAGCAGCTGTGACAGGCATGATCGACCCGCTCTAAAGCCATGCTGGTTCGGGTTATGTTGGTTGTGCTGGTCCATGAACTTTGTAATCTGCCGTCTCATCACTCTTTCAAAGATTTTTATGATGTGAGAAGTGAGGGCTACTGGTCTGTAATTTTTAGCTAGTGCTCTACTACCTCCCTTATGCAAAGGAGCTATGTCTGCACTCTTTAAGGCCTCTGGAATTTCACCTAGATCTAAGCTCTTTCTCCACAGAATACTAAGGGCTCTTGCTAATGGTACTTTGCACTGCTTTATAAATAAAGCATTCCATGAATCTGGTCCAGGTGCTGAGTGAGTGGGCATGTTGGCCATTTCTTTTTCGAAATCTATGGGATTTGTACTAATGTCGGTTAGGTGGTCTGCGCAGCCTTCTGCTGGAGTGAAAAATATTTCTGCATTTTCTACCTTGCTGTCATTTAGTGGGTTGCTGAACACTGACTCATACTGTTCTTTTAGAATTTCACTCATTTCCTGTTCATCGTCCGTATACGAATCTCCTCGCAATAATGGTCCAATTCTACAGGTAGTTCTTAGCTTGGATTTTGCATAGGAGTAGAAATATTTTGGGTTTCTTGCAATATCCTGTATGGCTCTTTGTTCCCTTTGTACTTCTTCTGTCAGGTATGACATCTTAAGTTTTTGTTCTAATTCCGTGATCTCTCGGTTAAGGCTATCTCTTCTGTTGCAACATAACTGTGTTTTTCAGCAATTCAGTAACCCGTTTTCTTCTCCTGTACCATCTCCTACGCTCTCTCTCTATATCTGATCTTCTTCGGGGTTTCCTCAATGGTACTTGTTTCATACATACCTTGTATGCTTCTGTATTCAGCTTCTCTAGGCACTGGTGGGGATTTAGGGTGCTCATGTCTGATTCCCATGATATGTCTGATAGCTCTTGGTTTATTTTTTCCCAGTCAATTCTATGGTTATTAAAATTAAACTTACTGAACATTCCGTCTCTAACATTAGTGTCGCAGTTCCCTAACCCTGAGTTAATACTAGTTTGAACTTCTATGATGTTATGATCAGAGTATATTGTTTTTGTAACTGTTATGTCTCTGATTAATTCCTCGTTGTTTGTGAATATCAAATCCAGGGTATTTTCATTTCTAGTGGGATCAATTATCTGTTGGTTTAGTGAGTACTTTTCACAAAGCCTCATTAGTTCCCTGGTATGTGCCTGTTGGGCCAGGGTGCTTCCAGGAGTTATTTCTGGTATAACATTATGGTGCCTCATCTTCCATTTTACATGAGGGAGATTAAAATCTCCAAGGATTAAAATGTTTGGGGTGGGATTTTCTAGCCTATCCAGATAGCTATCTGAGTGGTAATAGAGGAGACGTTGTTACTGAGTGGTAATGGAGGAGACGTTGTTACTGAGTGGTAATGGAGACGTTGTTACATAGTGGTAATGGAGGAGACGTTGTTACAGAGTGGTAATGGAGGAGACGTTGTTGCACAGTGGTAATGGAGGAGACATTGTTAGAGTGGTAATGGAGGAGACATTGTTACATAGTGGTAATGGAGGAGACGTTGTTACTGAGTGGTAATGGAGGAGACGTTGTTACTGAGTGGTAATGGAGGAGACGTTGTTACTGGAGTGGTAATGGAGGAGACGTTGTTACTGAGTGGTAATGGAGGAGACGTTGTTACTGAGTGGTAATGGAGGAGACGTTGTTACTGAGTGGTAATGGAGGAGACGTTGTTACTGAGTGGTAATGGAGGAGACGTTGTTACTGAGTGGTAATGGAGGAGACGTTGTTACTGAGTGGTAATGGAGGAGACGTTGTTACTGAGTGGTAATGGAGGAGACGTTGTTACTGAGTGGTAATGGAGGAGACGTTGTTACTGAGTGGTAATGGAGGAGACGTTGTTACTGAGTGGTAATGGAGGAGACGTTGTTACTGAGTGGTAATGGAGGAGACGTTGTTACTGAGTGGTAATGGAGGAGACGTTGTTACTGAGTGGTAATGGAGGAGACGTTGTTACTGAGTGGTAATGGAGGAGACGTTGTTACTGAGTGGTAATGGAGGAGACGTTGTTATTGAGTGGTAATGGAGGAGACGTTGTTACTGAGTGGTAATGGAGGAGACGTTGTTACTGAGTGGTAATGGAGGAGACGTTGTTACTGAGTGGTAATGGAGGAGACGTTGTTACTGAGTGGTAATGGAGGAGACGTTGTTACTGAGTGGTAATGGAAGAGACGTTGTTACTGAGTGGTAATGGAGGAGACGTTGTTACTGAGTGGTAATGGAGGAGACGTTGTTACTGAGTGGTAATGGAGGAGACGTTGTTACTGAGTGGTAATGGAGGAGACGTTGTTACTGAGTGGTAATGGAGGAGACGTTGTTACTGAGTGGTAATGGAGGAGACGTTGTTACTGAGTGGTAATGGAGGAGACGTTGTTACTGAGTGGTAATGGAGGAGACGTTGTTACTGAGTGGTAATGGAGGAGACGTTGTTACTGAGTGGTAATGGAGGAGACGTTGTTACTGAGTAGTAATGGAGGAGACATTGTTACTGAGTGGTAAGGGAGGAGACGTTGTTACTGAGTGGTAATGGAGGAGACGTTGTTACTGAGTGGTAATGGAGGAGACATTGTTACTGAGTGGTAATGGAGGAGACGTTGTTACTGAGTGGTAATGGAGGAGACGTTGTTACTGAGTGGTAATGGAGGAGACGTTGTTACTGAGTGGTAATGGAGGAGACGTTGTTACTGAGTGGTAATGGAGGAGACGTTGTTACTGAGTGGTAATGGAGGAGACATTGTTACTGAGTGGTAAGGGAGGAGATGGAGCTCAAGAGAATGTCACTACTCTTACAGCCACAAGAATATTAATATAAATTTATAGTGAATTAATTATTGATGACAGAAGTCCAAGAGCACAGCCCGGAGCCTTGATACAATTAGTAATCACACACACACACACACACGCGCGCGCAGAGAGAGAAGGGACCCAGTAGCGATCAGTGAAGAGGCGGGGGCCAGGAGCTGAGTCTCGACCCCTGAAACCACAATTAGGTGAGTACACACACACTCACTCACGGGGGAGAGTGTGGACCTAGTAGCGACCAGTGAAGAAAAGGGGCCAGGAGCTATGAGTTGACCCCTGCAACCACAAATAGGTGAGTACAAATAGGAAAGTACACACACATGATAACAACATACATATATATGATAACCTCATATATGATAATAATATATATATATATATATATATATATATATATATATATATATATATATATATATATATATGCAAAAAGATCACAGTAATCAGGTGATATCAAAATATGCAAGACAACCACTATGAAAAATAGAAGAATTCCAAGCGCTTTCGTGACTACTCACATTATCAAGGAACTATAACAGGAAACATGACAAGAAGGGCTTATATAAGGGGCGAGACTACACCTCACAGTCACATCACACTAACAAAGACAACACCTCACAGTAGCGTAACATCGCACGACTCTGTGAAGAGGAACATAAGAAAGGACCTGAAACTCTTCCCAAGAATTAAGATTAGTCCAATTTATCATTAAATTCTTCCCAAATTTTATTAATTATAAAAGAATCCAATTTATATAAACCAAAAGAAATATTCATATTATTTTCAAAACTGCTTTTAATGAAACATGATTCTATTATATTCCTCTCAACCATGGACTTGCTTGATACAACCTTCTCAGCATTTTGAAAATCAATTGGATGGTTAAAATCTTCACATGAATAAATAGAGCATTAGAATCTTGTCCAGTTCTAATGCTATATTTATGTTGTTTTAATCTTAGTTCAAGACTTTTACCAGTTTGACCATAATAAACTTTATCGCATATTTTACAGGGAATCTTATAGACACATCCGTCAGCATTTTGGGGGGAATTTTTTATCAAAAGTCTTTTTACTGTATCAAGATTTTTAAATACAACTTTGATATTAAAATTTTAAGAAAAGAAGGCATATCAACCAAGTTTTCATGGTAAGGAGAACCAACATATTTTTGGTTGAATAAGGTTGGTTGTCCCTTTTGGATTGTAAAAGTATTCCTAGCTATTTTAAAAGATTTATCAATTATGTTTCTAGGGTATTTTAAATCATTAGCTATTTCATAAATTTTCGAGATTTCTTCATCTATGAACTCTGGACTACAAATACGTAAAGCTCTCAAAAACATTGAAGAAAAAACCGACACTTTAACTCTATCTTGATGTGAAGAGTAATAGTGTACATAGGAGCAATTATTTGTAGGTTTTCTGTAAATTTTAAATTTAAAATCAATGTTACCCTTAATAATAAAAACATCTAGGAAGGGCAATGAGTTATTTACTTCGAATTCAACAGTAAAATTTATAGAATGAGCTAAGCTATTTAATTTAACAAGGAAATGGTTTATGTCTACATTCTTAGGCATAAGGCACAAAATATCATCAACATATCTATACCACTTAGCTCTATTGGGAAGGATAGTGTTAAGCAATCTTGTTTCGAAAAATTCCATATATAAGTTACTTATTAAACTTTGTATTGTTGATGCAAAATTTGTATTTAATGATGAGTTTTACACTCAGAAGTTTGATATGGCAATGGGCAATCCTCTTTCACCTGTTCTTAGTAACTTATATATGGAATTTTTCGAAACAAGATTGCTTAACACTATCCTTCTCAATAGTGAGTAGTCACGAAAGCGCTTGGAATTCTTCTATTTTTTCATAGTGGTTGTCTTGCATATATATATATATATATATATATATATATATATATATATATATATATATATATATATATATATATATATATAAAGTGTTGAATGATGATGAGTATTTTTGGGATTTTCTTTTGGTATGCTGTAGCCGACTTGTTGAAAAAAAAAAATATATATATATATATACTGTATATATATATATATATTTTTTTTTTTTTTTTCAACAAGTCGGCCGTCTCCCACCGAGGCAGGGTGACCCAAAAAGAAAGAAAATCCCAAAAAAGAAAATACTTTCATCATCATTCAACACTTTCACCACACTCATACATAATCACTGTCTTTGCAGAGGCGCTCAGATACGACAGCTGAGAATAGTCCCTCCCAGCTGTCACTATCCCAGACCCCTCCTTTAAAGTGCAGGCATTGTACTTCCCATTTCCAGGACTCAAGTCCAACTAATTCAATTAACTGGTTTCCCCGAATCCCTTCACAAAATGTTACCCTGCTCACACTCCAACAGATCATCAGGTCCCAAACACCATTCGTCTCCATTCACTCCTATCTAACACGCTCACACATGCTTGCTGGAAGTCCAAGCCCCTCGCCCACAAAACCTCCTTTACCCCCTCCCTCCAACCTTTTCTAGGACGTCCCCTACCCCGCCTTCCTTCCCCTACAGATTTATACGCTCTCCAAGTCATTTTGCTTTGATCCATTCTCTCTAAATGACCAAACCACCTCAACAACCCCTCTTCAGCCCTCTGACAAATACTTTTAGTAACTCCACACCTTCTCCTAATTTCCACATTCCGAATCTTCTGCATAATATTTACAAAACACATTGCCCTTAGACAGGACATCTCCACTGCCTCCAGCCGCCTCCTCGCTGCAGCATTTGCAACCCATGCTTCACACCCATATAAGAGTGTTGGTACCACTATACTTTCGTACATTCCCTTCTTTGCCTCCATGGTGTGGGGAATTAAGAGATTACCTGTCTGGGCTTCACCGCCACTTACAACAAAATAATCTCCAGGGGAGATGACCGACTAGTATAATTTTACCGCGGTTACCCCTGTTGAGGCGTGTGAGAAAACTTGACCCACTCCTGGTCGCATCCAAGGGGTCCCTTCGATATTCTCACTCTAAATCCACATCTATCCTTGACCAGTTTATTAAGAATGGGTAACACCAATAGTTACGGTATTGTTAATTTTAGTGGACTGTATGGGTTAATGTCTGACTGATTGGGGAGAAGGAGGAGAGAGTACAATTTGTTAATATCACTCACCCTTCATCTGCGTCTTGGGTGTTCACTGGAGATCCTCATCATTCCCACAGTAAACCCACATTATCCCAACATACCTACTGGCCAGACGGTTGCTAAGATAATAAGAGTACTTACGGTGGGGAAGAAGCAGCATTCTTGTAGCTATTCTTCGACGGATCTCGTGGTCCTGCTCGGTAGAGATTATACTTCCGGCAAGACGATGATGTTGGTGGTTGTCCCGATGAGTCAAGGAAGATTAATTTCCTTGAACTCTCTTACGTCCACGGGACCGGGAGTTTAATTAACATGCGGTTGATCGGGAATAGCGATTCATCTCCTCTCGCTATTTCCCTTTATTACAGTTTATACGTAACACTTTAAACACTATTCACACGACGGTTTAATGTCCCACTAATTTACCCTCGTTAGAAGTTAATCCATTAATAATTGTGTACGATGAACACTGATCAACCCGACGCACATTTCCTCCATCAAAAACCCGTAATGGCAGCGTCGATCACTATTTAACACATTATCACTCTATTATTGCAGTTTCTTGGACTTAATGTCCCACATTATGCCCGGCGAATATTCACAACATTCACTATTGTGAAGAGAGACCATTAACCGCGATTTGGTCGTTGTAAACGCCGATTCCCGTCTCCATTATAATCAGAACTCTCCCATCGTTCTACCTTCGTCTTATCCCACGAGACTGGCTGCTCTCTGCCCTCGCTTGACCCAGCTCCGCTTACCCACGCGACCGTCGGGATGGTTCTGTCTTCATCTCAAGAAAAATACGAACCAACAGCCACACATTAAGAATATTCACATTAGAAAGGCTATCGAGTATAACCTTTCAGGAAAATACCCAATATTTTCCACACATACATAACGTTTTTTGTCTCCACAGATACCTCAATGCACCACTCACCTTTTTTCCTTCATCAATTCTATGGCTAACCTCATCCTTCATAAACCCATCCACTGACACGTCAACTCCCAAATATCTGAAAACATTTACTTTATAGAAACTTGTTTTGGGACTGCCTCCTTGTAAGTTGCACTTAGAGCAAGCACTGTTGTCACCGACACTCTGAGACACTTCTCTCAGACTTACAAGTGGCTATGGGACAAATTTCTAGCTAATTGCAGTAAGGGAATCCCACACTGCCTACACAATACTGGAAGGGGGTTTACTTACTTGAAATAAAAAGGGTGGCTATGTGTCCTGGTCTTCCTTATATATAACCCCCCCTAACACCATGTGCAG